>JBBMKB010076510.1:5109-26371 GCA_037833945.1 Alaria marginata | reverse complement strand
AACCCCGTCATCTGTGTCGTTTTCTCACCTTTGAATCCTTGCAAACACGCGAAAAGAGCAAGCAAATACACGTTGCTGAACTCTGTTTTTTAGTTTTTTCGAGTGCGGCGAGTGTGACGCGTATTTGACCCTTAAGCACAACTTGAACACCATATCACGCTTCAAAAATCCACACGACTGACCGGGTTGGCCAACGGGAGGGGGGGGGCTTTCTAACCTTTTTTCTGCCGCTTCCCTACACACACGACGTGAAACGCTTATAAAATAAATATGATGACGTTTTTGTTGCGGGCGATCCGGTAGTAAACCCTCAGTTAGTTGACTACACGTCGACGGCTGATGTTATACCTTTTTCTTAATAATACACAGCGGGCGGACGGTGGCCAGCAATCGATACTTGGAGGGGGGCGGCTCTCATCCGCGGCGTTCAACGATAGCTCCCACCGTCCCGGCGGAGGCGGAGGGGGAGGAGGGGGAGGAGGAGGAGCGGCAAACAGGGATTGGGCACCGGGGCAAAGCGGGCAAGATGCCCGCCAGGCACCAAGTTCGTTAGACCCAACCTCCGCGGCAGCACCGGGGGGGACGGAGGACGAGGAGGCAACGTACGAGTTTGTTGTCGGCGATGGAGTTGTAGAGAGTGGGAATGGGGGCGCCGCTGGTAGGGGTTGGTCTTCCTGGGGATCGCGGTTGGCGGCCACAGGTAGCGGCGGGAGGCTTACGTAGTTGCTATTAATGGTGAAGAAAAAGTTAACTGGAAGAGACAGGTGTTAACTGGAAGAGGCAGGTTTCAGGTTTGTCAGTGTGACACTGGGACCCTAGCTGGTATATAAGGACCATCATTATCGAAACATTTTTTGTACATTTTTCCAGTTTTTTTTGTGTACGAATACCTGGTACTGCTCTGTGTACGTTTTTGACTTGCTGCAGCGAGGCAATCACTCGTGTATATGTATAGGAGCTTTTCGGGGTTTTTTTGCGAGGTAAGCCCTCGTGTATACTCGAGCTGATTTTTTTTGTTGTGCCTTTCTTCATGGCCTCGGCTGGCCGATGGAATCACGCTTCACGTGTCTTCGTCGTACTGGTACACGTATTCGGTTCGCGTCGAGTGCTTTTATCAATAGGATCATATTTCCGGAACAGGAAATTTCAAAGTATGACTACAAACCACCAAGGGGCTGCCTGGAAAACATCCTTACTATTTGAAGTTTTGTGTGATTAAACGTACCTGGTACCTGTTAATATTACGCACGTACCTGGTACCTGGTATGCTTTTGCGCTGTCCTTCTTTGTGCCGTCGCGTACATCATGGCTCGATTAAAGGCCACAATTTTAAGGTATAAGCTAAGCAGTATCCTGGATTACAAAAGGGGCAGTATGGGACGGCCAACCCAAAGAAGTATCGGAGTCCAGCCAGAGCCGGCGATGAACGTCGACACGACTCGCCGACGCTCTAGTCACTCTGCGTGGCAGTCCGCATTGGGGTTCAAACGAACCCGAACTTTCAACAGCAATCAACGCGGGTTTGGAATCAGAGTCCGAATCGGGGAGTCAATATACTGCGCTCCCGCCGATCAGATAAGAGCCTGGCTGCAGTAGAGCGATACAGAACCCATGTTTGAAACGCGGCACCGACCCGCTGGCAAAATATAGTTTCGAACTGGGCTGCTATGGTATCCCCAGCTGGCCAGGAAATCGTACGTGTTCCCGCGGCCCTCGTAGGCTTAAGATTGGCAGTTAGAAATAAAACAGAAAGTGCTCGGGTTCGAACTGCAAGACAGCGATCTGCCTCGAGGCTCCCGTCCCGTCGAGGGGTTGATTGGTTGTGCTTGGCTTTTCACCAGGGACTGTCTTCAGAGAAGAGAGAATATCAGGCCTGCACAAGTAGGTACATGCTTTTTTTTTTGTCGCTCTCGCACTAGCAACTTTTGCGACACACACCGTTCATACTTGCTGTTGCTGAAAATGGCAACCTCCTCCGCCGACCGTCCAACCCGAATAATTAGGCAGTACGTCTAGTGGGGAACAACATGTCAACGCATATCGCTGGCGCTGCATTTCCTCGATACTTTTTAGAGCAAGAACCCACAAGCGCAATGTGTTTCCAAGGAACAAGGTTGTTCGTTGTTTTCGCTGTAATGCGCTCACATCATGATGACCAGCGTAGCTGTATAATAGCAGTCGTGTCCTTAGCGGCCCGGAGGATTGCCGCCGTAAGATGACAAGTGAAAGCACCTTTCTCGGACAACGTCGTCTTCGCTGCTTGCAATGCGATTCCATGAAGAAATTTATACTTGCATCAATGGTAATGCCAACCTGGAAGTATACGACAAAAACAAGATCAAAAGCGAGTCAATAAAAGTCAACCAAGCCTGGAGGATGGAGTATGTATACCGCAGAAAAGCGACATATAGAGAGAGGACGTGGATTCCAGTGGGCAGTTATGAAGTCAGGAGTCCAGATGTGAGAAGGACATGTAATGAGGGCAAAGGGGGCATGGAGACTATGATTAATGGTATATTGCGGTGATACTGGTGGTGTGCGATCCACACCCTTCCTCCATCGTCGATCCTGATAACCTGGTTCTGATTTCTCGCGTAAACATAAATCCCTGTGGACTAAAATGTAAGGGCTGTTTCATTTTAATGTTAGTATGGAAATTATCACTATACTATCACCCATATTGGTACCAGTATGTGGTTGGTATCTTGTTGAACAGAAAGTGACAGTCCCGCCCTTTACCGACCGTTTCACTTGTCATGCTGACTGTAAACCAGCCCCCGTGAACACGACGAGTTCGTACTTTTTTACCTTGTATCATACTCGTCCTTTTGGAGTACATGCGCACAACCTCGAGGATCGGGATATGTATCGATCAATGAGGACTCGCTGCCACTACTGCTAGATACTGCTATACCAGCGTGGATGGAATGAAGGATCTATGCCCAGGGTGCGCGTGCTGGGTGGAAGATGGTTGGTCGTACTGCATGCAATGCGGTACCGCGCGTGCTCCCCCCCGGCGGCGATCTCTGACCCCGTCGTATGCGCCGTCGTCAGATGACGTATACGGGAATACGAGCGCCACGCGGCGGCTCAAACAAGTATCCACGCCTCCAAAAGAGCGTGGAAAGAGAAAACTGTTGCGGAGACGCCAGTCGTCTGATGAGGTTCGCCATCAGCTTCAGCAGGTGATAATCTCGTATCTTGCTACTACGATACCACCCGTATGTACAGTAGAACCGTGCGACTCGGTTTTGATACTTCTGGACCGCATGCCATTTTTGGTATGCTCCGTAGATATAAATCATCGTTGATGTGATAGGTTACCGATACTACCTGGGTACCAGTAGAACGAGGAACACTGCAGCGTTGCAGCAGTGCTACACTCTGGCGGCGTTTAGAGCAGTGTACACAGCACACTTTGCGTGTTCGCCCACCTGCCGGAGGCACCCGGTTCGCTGTCGGTGGATGGTCCTGGGTGGTTCGGGGAAGAATTAATGCAGTTTACCACTATATATACGACCTATACGTGGTATTCATACAACGCCGTTCATACAACACATACACTATTGACGGTGTATATATGTAAAGAAAAATGAAAAATACACTTCAGCTGTGAGATCGATAAAAAGGGAATTTCGTTGAAACTCATCTTTGCAAGATATATATCGCAGCCATGAAGATGTGATAATGCATCTGCATTGTAGTCAACCGTCAGCACTCACGTAGTGCTGGCGCATAGCAATGCCACTAGGATCATGCTGCGCCCGTGTCGTACGACTCCTTGAATTACAGTGCGAAACACATCATGTTTTTTCTGAGGACCCTCACTTGAGGAGCTCTATATCTCACCCAAAAAAAACTGTTTTTGAGCAAACTGGAAGTGCAACCCGATGAACAAACCCATGGCCTCTAGGTATACAAAAAAATCATGTTGCTAAAAAAATAAGAATAACATTCCGACGATTTTGGGTTAAGGAGTCCCATCATTCAGAAAATATGTTGGCCAAAAAGTGCTATACTAATAGTAGTATTAATAGTCTATCGTAGCACGCGTCGCGGCCATCAAAACAATCATCTCAAAACCAAGCGGTGGCCGATGCACTATTCGTTGTTGTTCGCCGTCGTTTTTCCTTCAGAGGTTCCGAAAGGGTTGGTATGCACAGTTACTATTACGGGGGACCATATTAAATAGGACCAAATATTGTTAGTAAAAATAGGTAAATATATAGGTTTTTGTGAGTACCGTAGGTCCTACTTACTATGGCCCCCCGTAATAGTACCGATACCTGGTATGGTACCACAGGCACCTGTGTAATAGAGCACCAGTATTTAGTATTTAGAGGCTTTATATCTAGGATAATAGCCCGAAGGCTTATGGTCTCAAAACCACAGGAATAATCTCGGGAGATGGATCACGCTCTATCACACATTATATAGTCTACCAGGTATAGATGAACGCGCTGTTCGTCTCCTTGTTTTGAAAGTTTTTCGGGTCATTGGTGCGGAGAACCGAAGCACAGGTCAACGTCCTGCATGCGTATGACTTGCTTCATTTTGGCATAGTATTTGTTTTCAGTTTTTCCTGTGAGTTGTTCTTCGACTACAGAAATAGTGGAGCCTGGCCTATGGCCACGGACTACATTATGGCGATGAGGTACTATAATGTGACAACAACAGCAACAACAACAACAATTGCTGGGACATTCATCACGCTTACATATATATATCTGACGGAATTGCTTTGTTTTTAAATGTGTTTGTCTTCCGGCCAACGAACGGACGGCCAACCAGTGGCGGGCAAGGCTGAAGGCCCAGGAGGACTTACTGCAACACCTGGAACGGAGCAACACCGTGTCCCACCAAGCCGCCGCTATCAGGACCGCATCCGAGTTACGCCGGGTCGTGCAGGACGGGCGCGCGTTGGTGAAAAACTGGTCTCAAAAGGATGCCTTGGCGACTCTGATGCCAAAGGAGACTCGCCGGCGAAAAGGACGCCGAAAACTACCTGCGGTACGAGCTTCGGCAGATAACCCAACCTGCAGCCCAGACGTTCCAACGTCAAAACGAGAAGAGCTGGTGAATGCTGTAAGCTGCTCTCACGCTCGTACCGGCATCGCGAAATACGAACTAAGTCTGAGTGGAGAGAAACGTCCAAACGACAGCAGCAGCGATGTGCCCTCTACGAATAGACCGCTGGACTTCCCTGCCGCTCCTGATCCAGTCCACGACGCGAACCATGTCGTCTCAACCGAGGGGGGGGGGTGCCGCCATGCAAGGGGGGAAGTGCATTTGGCATCGACGAAAGCAGCAGCCACGGGTTAGCAGCAGGGGCAGGGATACCAGCGGCAGATTCGAACGGGTGGTTTTGGGGTGCGAATGGACCCGCCGTTGGGGACAACGCCGACCCCACCGACTCGAGCCCTGGTCAGGGAGCAATGGGGGCCTTCTGGCGAAAGGCGAAGGTGGAGGGCGGCACTGCGCTCGACCCGCACGTCGCGTTTCCCGCCGCTAGACACACTCCGACAATAATATCGATGAAGCATCGTGAGTCGCCGGGGCAAGGCCTTTCCCGGCCCGTACCTAGACCCGCTTCCGGCCAAAGTACGGCGAAGATAAGCGCGGTTGACAACCGCCACAGAGATCGGGCCCAAAGCGACAGATATAGTAGTAGTAGTGGTACCTTCACCGGCGTTGCGTCTACCAAGGCGGCTGTCCGGTCCGCGAGTAATCGTGCGGCGGAGTTGTCGCGCCTCCTCGCCGAGGGCAACAACCCGCCGAGAGAAGAGTGTCTCGCGAAGGCGGAATCGGCCGTGCGAGCAGCCCAACTCGCCGTCTCCTGTTCGAACGAAAAGATGTTTGAGTTGGAGATGATGGTTGGTACGACTGGTGGTGGTGGTGGTGGTGGTGGTGGCGGTGGTGGTGGTAGTGGTGGTGGTGGTGGCGGCGGTGGCGGTGGTAGTGGCGGGAATGATGCTGAATTATGTGGCAAAGAAAAACACGTTGCGTCGAAGAGTGGTGTTGAGGGTATGGGTGCTGACGTTGCTCCCGAAGACAACATCAGCGAGCACGGTGAGCGTACTATCGTCACGACATCTTTGATGTTGCACATCGCACAGCTGACGAAGCAAATGCAGTTGGCCCAAAGCTTGCAGGCGGCTTCGCTCGCCGCCAGAGCGAGGTTGACAAGACGCTTCGCACGAGAGGACAAAGCCGCCACCATGCTGCAGGCACGCGTTCGCGGATACGTTGTTCGATCGCAGGGATTTTCCAGAAAAAAGGGCGCCGAAACGAACAGAAGAATATCACAACCATCAGCTCAGAGCGACGCAACCGCTTTGTCGACGGCTGACGAAGAAACAGATTATTTAGCAGTGAACTGCTCGACGGTAGCCATGTTTTCTCCGAACAATCACGGAGAAGAGCAGGAAGCGGTGCCGGCTTGGGCAGAGGAGGAGTGGTGGACCCTTGCCGTGGAAGAGAGCGCGGACGAGATCGGCGACCCAGAAAATAGATTGCTTGGGGGCATCGTGAAGCTGCAGGCCGTCGTGCGATCCCACCAGGCGCGGTCGCGGACTTTTGCCGCCGTGAACGCTCGCTTCGTCGAGTACTTTGACGAGCAGTATCAGTACCCGTTTTACGTGTGTACGGAGACGAACTGCAGCCAGTGGAATCGACCATTCGGATTCGGGTTGTCGCTCGTCTGTCGCGATTTAGTCGCTGAGGAGGAGGAAAATCTTGAAGGTGGCGATGAGAATGGTGGCCACAACGATGCAACCTCGAAAGAGATGGAAGCTGCGACCCCCGACGATGAATGTGCGCAGGCGGCGGTTGTCATTCAGTGCGCCGTGCGTGCCGCTAAGGCGCGCGCACGATTGGCGGAAAGGATCGTTTCGGATAGTTTTTGAGCCTGTTACCCCATTATACGTGACCAATCGACGGACGAGTCGTTGTTTTGAGCGTGCGAAAACGGGGCGACCCGATCGCCCGACAAACCCGCGTTGTTAAGAGATGGTCAACCTTTAGTTACCCCAGGATAGCGCGTCAGTTCGGTCAGGAGATTTATGCGCCACTCTGACAACTTTTACCGAGCACATTGGCAGGACTCACCCATGATCAGTCATTGCTCGTCACGAGGAACGCAATTACCAGCCACAGTGTGCCCAGACGTGAGTACCAAACAAGATAATTTAACGTGTTTTACTGCCGATTTGTCAACGCGCAGACAGCCTCATTCTGCGAGTAACCACGGCAGAAAAACGTGTCCAAACGAAATCTGCTGTAAACCTGTATTCAACGTTCTAACGGCACACATAGATGCCAAGCCTCTCCCCGAATCTGAGAGGTTTTCGCCACTGTATACCAGGTCGACGTTCAGAAAACACCGAAAACCTGCCACCTGTTGTAGAGAGTTAAGTACTGAGGGGTCATATTTGGTGGCATTTGATGTACGAGGAGTCATACTTGGTGGATGCAAACGAGATGAAACGCTTCAACGGCTTACTTCACAGAGCGGACGGGGTGTGGTGCGATCGACGTGGTATGACCTTTCCTGACCACCCTAACTGTGGCGCCCATGTAAGATACTACCCCGGCGTTTCCCAGAATGGGCAGGTTGTCAAAGAGGATACATCGCTGAAAGTGCCTTATATTGATGATGTTCCTCTTCTTCTGCCGCCACGCATCCGCGGCCACGATTCGATTGATTTCTGTCTTGGTGGTATCTCGCGCACGCTCACGACGTAACATGCACAGCTCTCTATACAGAGCAACGAAGCGGCGGAGGGAGAGTCCGCCTAACGACTGTCGACAATTTTGTCAAGTAGGTGCATCCAGGTCGGCACCGGTAGGAGAGGTTGTGAGCTTTAAGCGCACACAGCCAAGAAAGTAAGGCCACCGTAGCCGACCAGCGCGTCTTCGCGAGTGTTCCGCACGCCATGCATGGGTGGGTGAGTGCGATAGTTGGACCATACGTACCGCGGTGGGCATTGCGTTGGCGGCAGCAGTGTATCGCTGGAAAGTAAATTAATCGGCGCACTGCCTCCGTGCACGAGACAACTAAGAATCACCAAACGGTGGTTGAATTCTGCGAGCTAACTTTATCTGGCTGCCTGTCGTCATAAAAAAATACAGCGGCCGTTTGTCATCAAAAGACAGCGGCCGTTTCACCAATGGAAACCCCCCATGACAAACGAAAAAAGAAAATAGCCGTCTCAAGGTGGCAGACCTCCATCAAACGAAAAAAAGTAATCTCAAACGTGTGGCAGACCTTCGTGAAACGAAACAAAACAAAAAACGAAACACGAGGGGGAGAAGCCCAGCCCGCATCCAACCCGCTGACCTAGAGCCGTACTTCACAGAAGAGAGTACTTGGTCGGACCCCTGCACGACCAAAATACGCCTTCGACCTATCTTGAATTCTTGTGCTTGGGCAATCTAGAGCTACGACTGCTGTTACAACTACCCCTCTGGACGTAAATGTAAGGACCGTTTCGTAATTCACAGTAATACCCCTACGGTCCTTACATTTCCGTCCAGAGTTGCACAGAGTCCCAAAAGTGGCACTGTAATAAAACGACGTATTCAGCGAGTCCGAATTTACATCCTTGATACGCGATTGCTCGCTCCACTGCAGTGTCTACAGGCGTTGGTGAGGGAGGCCTGCCGTCGGTCATCGCCGCTTTTGTTGGTCTTGGTCGGCAAAATTCTGCTTGGTGACGACGGTATTTGATGATGGAGGCCTAGCGTTGGTCATCGTCGATTCTCTTGGTCGGCAAAGCTCTGCTTGTCGGTAAAAGCTTGCTGATCGGCGAAAGCCTTCTCGGTCAGCCTGATGGGCATCGAAAGTGCGAAGACAACGCGTTAAAAAGAGCGAGATCGTGTAAGGGGTTTTAGTAGTCTAATCTCAATGGTCGTTAATTTTGCTACTTGTTAAAAATGGCTTTGCGTCGAGGCAAGGCGGCAGCCCCCACCATCTGCGTACACAACGGTCACATTCGATGGAATGGCGCGGCAGATACTTTGTTCTGATCTATCACGGGGTTTCGTAGTCAGTGGGGCGTTTTGGTATTGTCCAACCCCGTGAAAAAAGCATTATCGTAACAATTACCCTGCCCTTGTCATGAGCTTTGCTCGAGGCATGCCCCCCCAGTGCGCGATGAACACAAATCGTAACTGGGAAGTAGCTGACGGCTTTAAGTGTTTGCTGACTGGTACTATTCATAATTCATTGTGAATACGCTAGCTGTGAAGTCAACCAAACGGGATGGTTTTGTATTGCTGCACAGCCGAAGTGATGCGCCGGCCGTTGTGCAAGGTGTTTTAGGAGCTCCTCGGCCACTAACATATATTCTGTACTTCACGACTTCGTTAGCGACTTCATTATTCGCATACCAGGTAGTTGGGACCGTTCGAGTCGTTCAGTAGGACAAAAACGAAAGGATTGCCGATGTTTATTGCGAACAGCCAATACACACGACCCCTCAGTCCCAACCACGCCATCTATCGGTTTCTGCCCCAGTCCGAACATTGGAGGCTGTCGTTCCGCACCATTAAGATGCCCAGACGTCGGCGGCAGGTATGGCCGTTTTTGGACGAAAACGCATTGATATCGTCTTCTTCGAATGTGGAAATGAATGATGTCACCCTCGCACAACCAAGTACTGTTTGGTTGTCCCTTCCCACGGAGACCCACTTACATCTGCTCTTTTCTTGAGCCCGCCGTTTTCCTATACTCTTCGCGGTACTCCTTCGCCAGCAGCATCGCCGGGTCCTTTTTCTTCATCCACCAGATGCCTCCGCACGTGGTCACTGCCGCATAACAGGCACCATGGTGTACGATACGAGTGCGGTGATAAAATAGCTGCAGATCTCCCGCATCCGGCATCAACAGCAGTGCGTGGTACACATGTACCGGTACTGCATATACTCCGTATGTAGTTTTGTTCGTGTTCTCCATATCGCTTGCCACATGACAAGCGTTTTTACACCACCCTGCTTGTTGTATATGCATACCGGAGAGGCAGGAGCAGCAGAGCTACTCGTATCGCGACGCTGGGCGTCGGGCGGTTTCGTGCTCGGCGCCAGTCCTCGTTTCTTGTTTCATCTACGCAAGATCTACGTATTGTTTTTTGTTGCTGATGAGCCTCTTAGACCCGGAGGAGCAACGGCAAACCTCTTCGACCTCTACTGAAGTACAGCAGTACTGACACTGCTCCTGCTACTGCTACTGTACCCACACCGGTCTGTTCTCATGGAGGGCTGGCTTTCGCGCAACCCCAGCTCATCGACTCTCATTTTACGAACGGTAAAGGCCCACGTCCCTGGGCCGTACCACTGCAGTTTTGCATCGATGGGTTACAATAGCATCACACTGGCCAACACAGGGAGTCACTCGGTGCGTGCGTGCGCCAGTGGGGTCATGGCAAAAGGTGTCCTTGGGGAACCGAGGGGTTTCTCGGTAAAGATTCTCAACGTTCACGTTCACACGTTGATTCATGTTGAAAATCAACATTTTATACTACAACCCAGTACAACCAGCAAATATGTCAGGAGACAGCAGTTATGGGGCGGCGTTAGTCACACCTTTAGGAGCTCCCACACTAATACCAGTATATTAAGTCTGGACAGCCGTCTCCTGGCATGTTTGAGAGCCAGTACCAGGGGTATACCTGATACCAGGTATGCTACTGCTGCTTTACCACCCCGTATTGCTGCGCAAGTAATGCCCTGCTGCCAATTGGACGGTGGTACGAGCACCCTACGCCGCAGCTATCAACGAGATGTGCGAAGCCTTGCCTCAAGAACAGTTCACACGATACAAAACCAGCCCAGAGGCCCGTTACCCTCCTGGCGCGGGCCTGCGTAGAACGTTGAGTGAACGTTGCACATCGGCTAACAAGCGAACGAACGACGCAGTAATAGGGCTTAAATGTAAGGACTGTTGATATTACTACGAAATAAATAACGGTCCTTACATTTACGTCCATAGTAGTATTTCCTTGTTGTTTGTTCCCTCAAAGTGTACGCTACCCAGAGCTTACTCACGTGTGGCTCCTGCGAACAGGCTAAACACTAGTCGTTCTCGCATGCTCATAGCTCCAGCTGCAATACCCTCGTGCAGATATTTCCATACACAGGTGTTAAGCTTCAGATGTCTGGCTGGGTGTACGAGCGTGTACGACAACGTTTGTGGACGCATCGGTTCACAGGGGTTTCCACAACAATATCCGGAGGCTTTTGAGACCCCGGGGAAGAAAAAGCGGGACAACTATGCAACCGCCAGATTTTTCTCAGCTTCTGTCTTTTTTCGAGCTCGTTGTTTGTAGTCAGGCTGGTACTGCCTGTACCGGTACCGGTAGATGTTAGACTGAGGTCCTTGCTGAGGTCACCCCTGCTGGCGGAAGTTCATTGGTTCGAATCTCGATCAAAACATGTGTCACCTCAGTCTTCTTCCGTCGCCGAAAGTGCGAGAGCGTGGCTACGAGCAACTTTTTAGAGACGAAAATCGACGAGCTGAGCCCTGCGTACCGGTATATACGCAGCATAGTCGTACGTGTATGCGCGATAGAAATCAAGGATGGCCCGGAGGAAAGAGAAGACACCTGTGACTACAGCTGGCCCACCTGTGACTACAGCTGGCCAGAAGTTCGTCTAGCGTAAATCTCCCACAAGTTGAGGTGGACCTGGTACATGATACTTTATCATCGGAAAAGTACGAGAAAAGTTGCAAAGTTTGATATTGTGAATGTATCCTGTGTTGAGGCGCACGAATGTGGGGAAACTCCCTGTACTCCGCGCCCCCCCCATCAAACCCAGTAGACGTGCGCCATAAAACAGCCGACCTAAAGTCGTGGAATACTGGTGATCTGCGATGACGAACTGGTCCACAACGTAGCTAACGTACGCGGGGAGGGGGCTTGCGTGCTCTCGCCCGACAATACAGATGCCGCTGCAGGATGTAATCGAGAAGCATCGGGGACTCGAGCGTGTGGCTCTACCAAGATAAACCCCACTTCTCTCTATACCCCCGCCCCCAATGTCAACTGAGGTCTCTAAACCCTGAAGAAAATTTCCCTGCACTCTAGTCCAATGTTTTTTATACTAAAAAAAAATATAATACACATTCTGTGAACTGTTGTCACACTTCATGCGCGAGCGTCTCTCTCGCGCACAACTCTTACTATTATTAATACTTGTACCTGGTGTTATATTAATACAACACACAGCATTCAAGCTTGTCATAGTTCTACCGCTACGAGTAGTAGATCTTCTGTTTGTTATCAAAATGTGTAACAGCCTCGAAGAAAGCGTTTATCAGCGTCGGTTCGAACAGCCGGACGACCCTCCATTAAAAAGCAACACGCTTTGGCGTCGCTGGCAACGTTACCGCCTTCCACAGCGTCATTGCCCCTGGAATGTGTACATATCCCACCCGAGCTCTTTCCGGATACCTGTGCAAGCGGCGTGCGAGGGGGGGACAAAGTAAACAAGGATAATATTGCAGAGAGTAATAGGAGAGATGCTACTGCTTTACGGAAGGATATTCGATTTATATCGGAACGGCGTCTACGTTATATTGTCAGAGGGCAAAAATAATTATAAGATTGCTGCCGAGATGCCATGACGTGTAACACGGGACCATCATCTTCACACTTCACACAAACTGGCCGAACGCTTGAGTTTTGCATGCAGATTGGAGATATATCAACCCAGACTCTTATTGTGTTGAAATACTGAGCTCTCTCCAAGCCGTAACGAGTACCAGGTATGCAGTACGCGACACCACTTAAATAACCCCTTTGGGACTGCAGAGGAAAGAATCGTCGAAAAAAACGACGACGACTCGTACGGCATCGGCCAAGCGAAGCAACCCGAGCGAGCTGTTGGGGCAGGATGTATGTCCGAACTACAATGCAGGGAGCCGCAAGACGCGCACGCGTACAGCATGACGACACATTCGTAGTGCCGCACGCTCGTCCCAGGACGCTTGACTAGATTGCGCTCGTCCCTTTTTTTCGGTCGGTATCTACGGGTCTCAAAGGAGTTAACGAAGAGCCCGCAGTAGCAACGAGGATCACCCTCTACCCCACCCAGCCGATCCGGTTGCTGCGTACCAGAAATGGCCGATGCTGTAATCGACACTTTTTTGTCTACAATTTCCCCAATCGAAGTCCCAAAGGGGGTTACTCTTAATTTGGGCCAGGTTCAAACTCTTGTATGAGGTAGAGTGTGTCCTACACTAGTTTCAGAATTAAAAAAATAGATATTTCCTATATTTCGTGCAAACGTCGACCAAAAACATATCTGAATTCCCAACTCCACAAGTGGTGTCGCCTACTGCTGTGTTAAAGTACATCTGCCAAATTCCTGGGTACTGTATGCCACGAAGAGCCACTTGCCTTCCAGCCTCTCCTTCAGTTTCCCCTGGTCCGACACCGGCTGCTGCAGTGGGTACAAAAACAACGTGTCCCGGCTCACCGACCGATACAAAACGATCTGATCGGCCGGCTTGACCAAGAACTCCACGGAGTCCACGCTACCGGGCGGCACCTACAAAACACCGCAAGATGACGGCGTTTAGATTTCGGAGATGCAAGCAAAAATAAAAGTGTAAAACACAATACAGTAGTGCGCATGTTTGGTGTGATAGGAGAAGCGTCAGGTATCGCGCGGGGGAGGCGGCATTACTACCGACACACTCAATTTCGATGCGGCTGGAACGAAGGGCAGGGGGTGAATGAACTGCTTGCGTCATCGGGAGCACACGATTGGAGTCTCTAAAGCTAAGTGTGGCCTCAACCGAGATAAACAGTGGCCGTGTTTTCCACTTTATCACGTGTTGTACGTCGTCGCACTCACGATGGCAAAGCAGCTGCAGCATTTGGTGCTAAGACCAATCGGGGACACGAACTTCCTCGTACAAATTATTGCTACAGTATTGAGTAGACTAAATCTTGTCTCGGTGCGTTTTGACATTACTTTTGTTTCGCTCTCACGCGAAGTGAGTACAACTCTTGTAGCGCATTGCATTATTGCAGTCTGGCGCAGTCGTCGCTTCAACGCCATGCTCGACTATTTGGACAGACCTTATCCTGCCAAAAGGAATCCAATGCATCCTACGTGCTCGCAACAGTTGTAGTCGGCGAGACCCAAGTAAAGTAAAACACACACTCCACAGCAGCAGCAACAGCAGCAGCAGCAGCAGCAGCAGCAGCAGCAGTTGCAACACCTGCAAACATCTGCACGGTGCCACGCCACATCACCACCATTACCTCCTAGCGTCGACGACGACAAACACGCAAAAACCGGCAAGCTCTATACGTACGACCACAGTACGTGAACCCGCTCCTCACCTTGGACGGAAACTGTGCCAGAAGGTAGTGCCCCTTGGTGTCGACCGTTTTCATGGTTGCGTCCGACATGCTCTCCACGGCCCTTACAAGGGAGGCGAATGCTCGGTCCCCATCGCCGGTCTGCCTGGCGTACTCCCAGGGGCTGCCTAGCTTGCCCGGCACCTTTACGGCTGAGGTGCTCACGCAGTTCTCCGAAGAACTGCTCGTGGGGAAGTTTTTGCGTGCCGCGCGCCGCGCATCGTGTTTGGTTTTAAGCAGGTACATATATACAAGCAGGGGAACCTACGTCAGCTACTAATAGTACAGCAGTTGAAGTACTTTATAGTAACAGCGAAGAGGGGCTGCCGAGCAGCGCAGCATGTAGCAGCAACGGCAGCAGCAGCAGCAGCAGCAGACAACAGTGTCACACGATGCAACACATCTGTCTCATTCCATACGCGAGCTGACTACGGCCCATTTTGTTCTGACACCACTTAAGGTAGAGGAGCCTATATTTTGAACTTATTAATGCTTCAGTGAAGTAGCTCAATCACGCCACTTATAGTAGGTCTGGTTCAACAGGTAATTCCTTCTGACGAACACGTGCGGCATACGTTCGTGCGACATGCGAGATTGGGGCATTTGCTGCAGATCGATTGCCACGTGCCAGACAGATGACAAACAGCAGCAGCACAGAAGCGAACACACAAACGTAACCGTGTCTAATGTTGGACGGTCGTATGACACGAGCGGAATCCACACACATATCATATGAATATACATGCGGATTTCGCTCGTACTGTTCAGCACTAAACGTGAACAGCTACTGAGGGAAAAGAAAGGCCAATGCCATTCCTTGGCGCTGCATTACTTGTACAATATGTAATTCCCTGATCATTTATCAGTTACCGTAGAGCAACACACTAAAATAAAAAAGGAAAATCGCAGGTACAGCAGTATGATACGATTCCTGCACGTAAAAGTCCGCAAGGGGGGGGGGGGGGTCAGACCGTGTCATCTACTACATAAAGCTGTACTACTGTCAGTAGACCAGCCGTCAGGCCATCTCGAAACATGTCGCCACTACAGCACTACAGTATGTACCACCACTACCCCCTTGAGAGTCTTGAGAGTCTCACCTACAGCCCAGTAAACGCCCGTCTCGGTCCAGTCCCGTCCGCTCGCACGACACCATGCTGTAGCTGGGGTTGGTACTGGTGCTGCACCCTAGCCCGCTCCCCGGCATGCTTGGGTCTGCCGCCGCGGCATCGGCGCTAGCGACAAACAACGACAGAGCGAGAAGGCCAGCAGCTGCTAGGCTGCCGCCCCTTGCTCGCCAATTCTGATGGCCATCTAGGGAGACTACCTGCTGCTCTAAAGAAGCTGCCGGTTCTGAAATGAACGGGGCGTGTGATCCCACGGAAAGCGCTGCTTCTTTTGTCGAGGTTATTTTGCTAACTGCAGCGGCGACGGCGGTGTTGACGGTGTTGACGGGACGCCACGTACGTGTTGTGCAGCGAGAACATGACGGAATGTTCAGAGACAAAGCCTGCGAATGGAAAAAAAGGTGCGGGTATGTAGCGTTCAAGAGAGGCGCAGCGAGCCGAAGCAAGGTGTGTTGTGTTTTCGTTAGCTCCTGACGACTCAGTCAAGCAGTATACAGTATAGCAGAGAAGAAGAAACACGGCAGTAGTACTGCCCGCCCCAACAGGAGAACGAAGCAGCGCACATGTCTCTGGATTGTATCATAGGATCATGTGACATGATGTGACCTTTCGAAGGGCAGTAAATTTGGTACAACATCTTGCTCTGCACATACCTGTCCGCCAAGCAGGAACAAAGACACAACAGTGGCTGTCAGGTATTGGACCACCATGTCTATCTGAGGACACCAAGCGTCAAGCGTCGACCAGCTACTGCTGTTGCCCTGTGTTCCCTGTTCCCCGCCTGTTTTGCCACGGCGGGACTGTCAAAATAATTGTCAGATGGGGTTTCGTATTTTTTCAGAGGCGTTCTTTCGACACCGTACCCGCCGGTTTATGGGTATCCATTTTGCAAGGAGATCAGTGACGCTGCGCCAGCTGCTGCAGCTCGGAATGCGGCAGGGGAATGCCGAGCAGCATCGGCCTAGATGAGGGCGACCTGACTGGCCTGTTGAATGGTGGAACTGCGGACGCCAATTTTGCTGACAAGTTTGTGGGGGATGAAGCTGTGCGGCAGATTTCCGACGCTCTCGCCAGCAACTGCTCCAAGACGCGTGTCTTCCTTGACAGAAACTGCGTTGGTGCGGACGGAGCGGCGGCATTGGGGGACATGCTCAAGGTTTGGAGCTATTGCCGTTCACGAAAAGCGTAGGCTTGTGTCAAGATGCCGAGGCTGACGCTCCGTCACACTTGACCCTTTTACGAGTACCACTGCATACTTGATCCCACTCTAATTCCAAGTAGTTTGTTCCCAAAAACGTGGGTGCAGTTCTAATCGTAATGATAACCGTTTTTTTAACTGTTAATTTGATTACTTCGTAGATTATGAAAAATGACATCAGCCGTCGACGTAAAGTCAACTACAGGTGGGTTTATTTTCGGATCGCCCGCAACAAAAACGTACGTAGTCGTTTTGTGTCTTTTCCACGCAAAACAATGTTAACCGGTGAGGCGGCAGTCGGCGCAGACAAAGGTTGCTGCCCGGTTGTTGTGTCGCTGCTTCAACGTTGCACCTACGAACTCGTGCACGTGTGCCAACCAGGTTAACAACTCGATTCAGTTCCTGAGTCTGGAATGGAACAGCGTCGGAACGTTTGAACAGGGGATTCAGCGATTTGCTGATGGCCTCGAGATCAACGGATCGTTGACCAAGCTTATACTCTGCAATAACCACATCGACGCTCAGGTAGCTGCACGGAATATATGGTGGGATAGGGTACTCACTTGCTCACGATATACTGTACGAACAGTACAAGCACATAATATCGTGTACAGTACAGGATACCTGATAATAATAAGAAACGCAGGCTGAGATTTACAGGAAAATGATAAATTCGGGAGCATTTATGCTGAATTTAGCGTAGAACACCCCCCCCTCCGAAATAAAAAACTCAGCCTGGGTTAGTATCTCTGTTTCTCATTAGGTATCCTGTACTGTACTCGTTAATGTTGCACGTTGGGTATTATTCTACATTGACCCTTGTACTGCTACGAAAATTATCCCATACTAATTCTAAATAGTTTATCCCCAAAAACGTGAGCTCTACGCAAGGGTTACAGCGCAGAGTTGGCAAAACCAGATGTCAGGCACCAGGGACTGGTATATATTATTACAGGCTACAATTCATATCGCGTGCTGGGTAAGTAATTGATTGCACGATAAATTTGTACCTGTACTTACGTGCATGGCAATCAGATATGAAAAACGACAAACAAACCAGGTTAAATTGTAGGACCAGCGCGACAGCGTTAGAGCTGTCAACGATTTGATCAAAAGCATGGTACTGCCCTGACCCAAAACCCCCACTCGATACGATGCAGCCCGCTCGGAACTCTTTGGGGTCGCAGCGCTAGCACCGTGGGTGTGTCGACGACAAGCACATATTCGCAACCAACCGGTGATCACACAATATTCCGACACATGCACACTCGCCGCTCAATCGACAGGGTGCCAGCTGTCTAGCTCGAGCGTTGAAGGCCAACAGCACTTTAGCAGAACTCGACCTGCGATGGAATGAGCTTGGCAACGAAGGCGCGCGGGCGATCCGCGACTGCCTCGATATCAACCGCTCTTTGAATTCTGTGAAGCTGTCGGGAAACAAGGCGAGATACGATGTGTGTGGTTGATACTCTGAAGCGTGACAGGTCTTACGGAGTTAGGTGAGGTAAGCAACACATATGATCGTGAATGGAAGGACCCTTGTTGGAATGTATCGCAGCGAAGACGAGTTCACCTGGGACGTCGAACGTCGGTCATCGTAGCAGTCCCATCTGGTGCCAAAATGTCCCCGGGATAAAAACAAGCCTTCCATCTATACGTGTCTCTCCGCATATAACTCTGCGATACCTCACAGTCGTACTCCGAGTCTATTCAACAACCCCCCTGCTCGGTGCACCAGCATGATTATAGGCATTCATATATAAGGAAGGCAACACCCACGTGATAAACCTTTAAAACTACCAAAACCAAAACCAAACGAACCCAAGTGCGTTATTAAACTACAACACCCTCCCTTCGGCATTTCGGTTTCACTGCAATTTTGCCATGAACATTGGGTGGTTCTGATGGTGTTTTGGCTGGAATGGAAGAGCTGGTTTGCGTTGATTCGCAATGCATCAATAGTCTATAAATTAAATGAAAGGACTCGTTTTTTTTGTTGGGGGTTGTTCTAGGGTAGCAGGAAGCATGCTGATCGCAGAAAATTCCTGTAGTATAAAGGCCCGAGAGAGAGTTATTGGATGCGACGGATGGGTAAGCCGAACAGTGACGTACAGTGGTAGTATTTGAAAAAAAATCTGACAATTTGGGAGATTTGATACGTATTTAGGAAACAATTGTTTGGAACTTCAGACAGACAGTTGAAAGATATTAACATTTTTGATTAAACGATTGCCGTTTTACATTCGGCAGTAAATAAGTTTTTGGTGCTGAGATTGTGTGCTTGGATTGCCATTTTACCTGATATCATAGAGGTGTGACAATGCATCGACGTTCTTAACAACAAAAAAACGGAAGACAAACTGGCAGAGACGTAAGTAAGGTCGGACGAGCAGGCCCGCTCGCTACAAGCAATGATGAGGGGACTAGAAGAAGAGCGAGCCTCTCGGAGAGGCGACAGTGCGGAGACCGAGAGCCTGGGAGCCCCGCCATCGCCGCATCTGATGGCGAGCATGATTATCTAATTAAGCAGGTTTGTCGAGCGACTGCGGCTGTAGAGCGGCGAAGGAATCGTTCGAGCGACCTCGTCGTCAAATGTGCCTTCGTCACACTCAGAGTCGCAAGTTCATTAAGGTATTTCAGTCGTGTCGAGTATACCCAACTTTGGCGAAAACCCTTTGAAAACCTTTCAACGGGTCTCCTCCGGAATTGGGTATGCTCGACGCCACTAACGTGCCTGGGCGAGCCTGTGACGCTGACTCCGACGGTGGAACGCTTCACCACGAGGTCGCTCCAATGGCACCTTCACTGCTCCGCAATAGCAGTTTCTCGACAAACCGGCTTGATAGAGCAACTTTCTCTCTACCGGATGCGGCGACGGTGAGGCTCCCAGGTTTTTCTTTCGCGGCCTCCGCATTGTCGCCTCTCCGAGAAGCTCGCTCTTCTCGTAGCTGCTTTATTGTCGTTTGCAGCGAGCGGGATTGCTCGTCCAACTTTGCTTAAATATCTGCCAACCTCTTTTCCGTGGTTCCTTTCCATTTCTGCGATACAGGGGTCGCTCTAATCGCTGACCTTAGCTCAGAGAATACAGACGGTCACGCTAGCGTGATTGAAACTCTAACATGTGGCAGGTCTGACGAAGTTAGGCGAGGTAAACATAAATCACGATCATGGTTGGCAGGACTCGTGTTGGAATATGTCAGAGTGACGACGAGTTCACCAGGAACGTTGGACGTCGGTCGTCGTGGCAGTTACATTCAGTAGCTAAACTTCCCCGGGATAAACAAGCCTTCCACCTGCACGTGTTCCTCCGCACGTGACGGTGCGATCTCTCACAGCTGTACCCCGAGCATACGTGGACCGCGCGCATACGGAAGCGCTCAATGTTAAGTCATCTTCCCCCTTACCAGGCAGGCGCGCCCACCATAACATCGAGCGTCTATAAGTCAAAAGTCGAGTGGAATGTATCCGTTCCTCGCTGTTGATATATGTTCTTGTCGTTCCTGACTATTGTTTTTCGTGTTTGTCCCCCCAACGTCCGGCTTGCGACGGTGGGTTTCAGATTGACGATTGCTTGATGGAGAACATCGCCGCCGCACTGAACGATCGGGAGTCGGGGGCGATGGAGAAGACGGCTTTGTGGGACGACCTCCACGTTACAAGGGGCAAGGCGGAGCAACTAGAAGCTCGTCTTCGACGGCAGGCGATCGAGGATGAGGTGCGAAGTTGGAAAAAGTTAAAAAAGGTATCTTGATCACTGATATTTACTATTTACAGTGCCTTAGTATACTTATGACTTTGCAAATAAACCTGCCTGCTTACCTCACCGACTCATCTTGAAGCAGCCTGCACAGCGACATAACTCGTCCGAGGTCAAGATCACTTTTTTTGTCCTCGCGCCCCAATCTCCCTAACCATGGTCGCCTGTCTCGATTGTTACCATGACAGGCACACAAGCGCCTCGATCGAGAGAAGGAGAAAAAATGGCAGGAAGACATCGTTGTGGCCAAACAGGACTCCGCCCGACATCGTCTAGACTTCGAGAGACAGGTATATTCTTGAATGCCATTTTCGTGATTTCTTCCACATTATTCTCACCTCGCGGTGGCCCCCTCACGACGTAAACCTTCCCGGTGCAAATCACAACCATGTTCCGAAGACCCACGCTCTTGTGGACAGCAAGCTTTTTAGAATGGACGGCCACAGCCCCTGTATTGCTGTAGAGGCAGTACCGGGATGAGTGCAGATCAATTTTCACAACTCAAAACGAAAAAAGCAAGCTATGCAGCAATCGCAGCATCAGATCTCGTAGGCCGGGGCATGAGACTAACGCCACGAACGTATGGTGGTCGGGCAAACTTTTGTCCCCTTTTTCCCTTCAGTCGTCTATTCTCGTGCCGAAAAGAGTGTGGTGGCTGATGATACCACCGCGCTTCTCGAAACGGCAGCAGCGGTGATTTGTGGGTCGGGGCTATCAAGTTGATGTACACGCCATGGTGAACAAAATTGCTGAATTGTCATAGATAGGCGCTCGAGTAGTCATAGCACGCCCACCCCCACAAACCAGAGCA
>JBBMKB010076499.1:0-13163 GCA_037833945.1 Alaria marginata | reverse complement strand
CCCTACCCTACCCTACCCTACCCTACCCTACCCTACCCTACCCTACCCTACCCTACCCTACCCTACCCTACCCTATCATACCCTACCTAAACCCTACCCTCTCCTAATACTCCCCCCTACAGTAGAGAGTAGTCCTCTCTACGCTACCCTACCCACCCTTACCTTAGCCTTTCTCACCCTGCTCTACTATACCCTGCCCCACCCTACGATACTCCACCCTAGCTTAGCTTACCCTACCCTACCATACCCTACCCTACCCTGCCCTTCAATACAATACATCACAATACACTAACCGACCCTACACTAGCCCACACTTCCCTACCCCACCCTAACCTACCCTACCCTACATGACCTTCCCTACCTTACCTTCTGCTATCCTTATATTACCGTATCATACACTACCCTGGCCTACCTTACCCCTCTCCACCTTCCCCTGCTCTCCCCCGGCGTGCTCTACGTGTTTCTCCTTCACTCTTCTGTGCACCCAGCTCCACGTATACCGTACCATGACACATCCTACCGTACTCTATTCCACCTTGTCCCAGAATATTGAAGCAGAACTAAACGGGACATACTTTTACGACTTCGGCTACGGGAACGAGACTGGCTACTACGACGTCACCAAGATCAATGGCAACTCTACATGCTCAGGCGGAATGGAGTCGGGGAGCGAGACCTGGGGAGACGGAGAGAATGGACGCGACCCGGCTGGGGTGTGCTACACGGGCACGTATACCACCGATGCTTTCGTTGGACGCGCTTGCGATGTGAGTAATTATTTGGAGTTTTTTCTTTCGTATTGTTTGTGTTGCTGTTTGGGTTGTGTACGTGTTGTAGTTGGTGTGTAAGTTTCGGTGTGTGTCGGCGTTCGCTTGTTTTATATACTGATTTGTGTGTGTTGTTTGTATGTTTGTTTGTTTGTTTGTTTAAAAATGCCAAACAATGATATCACTATTGTAGGACGTGTCTTTTGTGTGTTATGTGTTTGTTTTGTTTGTATGTATTATGTTTTTCTGTGCATATTGTCTACTTCAAGCATCCAAAATAGTAAATGAATTTAAACTCCCCGTGGGTAGTTACATCTCTATTGGTGCTTGTGTTGTGGCACCACAGCGCAGCTTTGAGGGCGAATTGCGTTGTTTTTGCACCTTGACGTAGTTTATTTGGGGATACTATGAGAAGACGCACATGACCCGGCTGGCGTTTGCTACGTACAACCGCCCTTGCACCCCCAACGCGCAGGCCGAACGCCCTCGAGGGTTATGTTGTGACCACGACAGTGGTTGGGCGAATATGACACTTTCATTGTTTCTAACGAGATGAGCCAACCTCGCGAGTAGCCTTGTACCGCACTCAAGAACGGAGGTATCCGTGTTGTGGCGCTACGAAACAAACATCTGTGTGTTTTGCGCATACAATATCACCAAACGTAAACTGACAAAAGACCAAGACTGCTAGTTTAGTCATGAGTACTTATCAGCGACTGAGCCCATAAAAAAAAAACTCTCCAATATATTCATCCCAAGGTAGACGTTGCACGTTTTGCGGTCAAACGTTTCTGACCGGTTGGGCTCCTCAAGTGAGGGACTACCGGTGGGTGTGATCATTTCACGAGCGTAGTTGTTATAGGACTAGTGGATAGAAATGTAGATCGGGTTGCTTGAACGAAACTCTTGAAAGTTATGTTTGGGGTGAAATATTGAGCTCCTCGTGTCAGGAGACCAGTCGTTTATTTCTGCACCCCTACCGTGGGATGACTCAATAGTCGGGCTCCACTATAGCCTCGGTCGTATGCTAATTTTGTTGGCCAGGAGCTGTAGTCTCTTGTTGTGCAGTAGCGAGTTCAACAAATTTGTGTTTCTTGTTAATTTCTGTGTGTCTTCCGTTCTTTATTTCATCTCTTTATTGGTTCAATTTTTGTGATACTTGCGTCTTGTTTAGGCCTTGGGGGGCGATACCTGTGAACCGGCGGGCATATGCCCAACAGAGTGTCGTCTCCCCCCCGTCGTTGTCTCGTCGTCTCTGCAGTGTTCCATTGTGATATTGTTTTCCTTTAGTTTGATTTGTTTTTGTCGTTTTGATGTCATGTGATACGTTTTAACCTCCATTCGGTCCGTTCCATTCCCCTTCGTTCTCGAAGGTGACTAGAGAGAAGACACCATGGGACGAAGAGCCCCTATTTCTCTACCTGGCTCACCAGTCCGTTCACGACCCTGTCGGTCCGGCTCCCCTAGGTACAGTCACTAATTGCCGGATGTGTGCTGCCGGATTTCCGCATTAGAGCCTGTGAAATTATTTCGTTCAGTCGGGAGAAAACACGGGTGGCAGCGCACGGCGTTCAGCCGGTAGCAGTTAATATTAACAATAACACTAATAATACAACCAGTGGTAAGAGTTATCTCACGGTAGGGGTGCAGCAATGTGTTCCTCAGCTCCTGACATGAGGAGCTCAATATCTCACCCCAAACATGACTTCCAAGATTTTCGTTCGGGCAACCCGATCACCATGTCCATCGGCTATATAGTCCTAAAATAAATACAGTTGTAAAATTATTTACCAACCGGTAGTTCCTCACTTCAGGAGCTCAACCGGTCAGCAACGTTTAACCCCAAAAAATGCAACCCCTTCCGTGGGAGGACTCATGACAGGTCACGGGTTTTCTGTTGATGTGCAGATCTATTTACCCCCGAGGAGCAAAAGCTGCTGGATGATGTGAATGAAGGTACTACGTCGGCAATGAGGACACGATTCGCGGAGGTGAGCAACAAAAGAAGGCGTGATCAGGACAGAGGGAGGGGGGTGTGGATAAGACAGAGAGTGCGGAGGGTGTGGCGGAGAGAGAGGAAGTCGTAGCATCGGTCAACATGCATGGGACATAATCGGACAGAGGCGGGGGCGCGGGCGATGTAGAGGCCGTTACGAAGAGACACGCTAGGACCAGCGAGAGAATGGCACAACACGGAGAGAGAGTTGCACTGTACACGAACAATGTATACAAAGTGAGTCAAGAATATTATGATAATAATGTTCAGAGTCATTTATAAGAATGAAGGAGACAGCCGAGCTCCAGAGTTTAACCACGAACAAGAGGTAGAGCGAGAGGTAGACGAAAAGCGAAATGACATAAATAGTCACCACAATTACTTGTAGCTGCCCTTTTTACCACGCACCCATACGCCACCCCCCCACCGCTCCTTCATCTGCCCATGCGTAGCATTTACCGTTTTTTTATCTTCTGGCAGCCCCTCCATCCCCGCGCCCTCCTTCGTGCCGTCCGAAATATCCAGAGCGGGAGCTCCTCCCTTTGGACAAGAGGAAAGTGAAGTGATTGGAATACCTACCCCCCCCGATCTTCCTGCGATAATGCTAAACACAGGTTGTGCTTTTACAGCGACAATAGTAGAGGACCTTATGGGCGCCTTCCGCCGCGCATACACACACACGTTGCCTGTATACATTACGGAAAACAGGTTTTGTTATACCTGGATAAGAGGATAGGGGAGCTGATGGACTTGCTCGAAGACGAGGGTTGGCTGGAAAACTCTATCATCGTGGTGGCAAGCGACAACGGAGGGTGTGTTGTCGCTGGCGGCTGTAACTATCCGCTCAGGGGGGGGAAAAGCTCCATGTTTGAGGGAGGGGCAAAGGTGAGACGAGCATACCTATGCGTCAACGGGAGGTGGCGGCTACCCCCAGTTTTTCGACACGGAGGGCCTTGACCATGCAGTGGAGACATAAATTCGACGACGGTGAACATATGCCGAAGTCGAACAGCAACAGCACGAAGGAGAGGAGTCGCCACTCCTGAAAATGGGTTTTAGGCGTGTTCACAAATGCTAAGAGGGTAGAGGTGCACCTTGTTTTTCCTGAGCCTCCCCACTTAAGATGTGGCTCTATATACCTCCGCCAAAAACAATGGTTTAGAGTGAACTGAAAACGCAACCAAATGAATAAACTTATGCTCTAGAGGAATGCCCAAGACGTGTTCTACGATAGAGGTAGCCCGTTTTGGCGTTTTTATTATCTGGATGACGGGGCTCCTTAACCTGAAATCGTCGGAATATCATTCTATTTTTGCAAAGAACATTTTTTTGTATAGATGAGCCACGGGTGTGTTCATCGGATTGCACTTCTAGTTTGCTCAGAAGCAGTTTTTTGGTGAGTCATAGAGCTCCTGAAGTGACGAGCTTCATAAAAAACCATGCTGCACATCTATCGTAGATTGTGTCCATGCATGATATACGTACACACTCCCCTCCAACGTAACATCAATGTTGTCCCTGTTGGGGTTATCTACGCCCAGGTGCCGGGTATGATCTGGTCGAAGAGCCACCTGCCCGAGTCCCTGTGGGGCACATCGTACGACAACATGATGCACGTCACGGACTGGTTGCCGACCCTCATGTCCGCCGTAGGAGGCGAGGTATCCGGCAGGTGCGTCGCAGTTTGTCTGATGCTGATCACATTGAAACCCGTGGGCAAACGACTTGTATCCCCGTGTCATTGTGTCATGGGAGCTACTATTACCGGGAACCGTAGTTAACATAACTAAATATTGTAGTAAAAATAGGTAAGTATACAGGGTTGGTTTTGTACCGTGCGTCCTGTTTACTATGGTCCCCCGTAAAATAGTGGGAGAGTAAGATACGCGGTAGGAGCGTCGCATCGTTTTTATGCCTGACTCGTGTCGAATCAGGGAGATGCACGACCGGTGTCATCCTGTTTTTGATTGACGTGAACCGTTCAGTGGCCGACCGTCGTCTCCGCCGCAGGAGACGAGGTGACCGTTAACCCCTTCACAACTGGAAACCCATTTTTGGGGGTAATTTACTTGGAACTAGTGTAGGGACAGGGTTTTCGGGCGCTGAAAGGGTAAAGCGCGTCTCTTTTGTTTGTCTGTGTGTCATCTCGCGGTAGGGGTGCAGCAGGATGTTTTTGATGATCCTGGCTCGAGAACCACAATCCCTCACCCGAGACATGAAGTCGAAGGCATTCGCTCGCGTAGCCCAACCATCGTGTCTATGCGCTTGCCGTAAACCACATACAGCAGAGTCATCCCACGGTAGGGGTGCAGCAATAAATCCCTGAGCTCGTGGCATGAGGAGCTAAATATCTCACCCGAAACATTATTTTCCATCATCTTCATTCTCGCAACCCGATCAACATGTCTACCAGCTAGTCAAAAACAAATGCACTCGTAAAATGATCATACTAACGGGTAGTTCCTCACTTCAGGAGCTCAGTCGGCCAGCAACGTTTGACCCTAACACGTGCAACCCCTGCCGTGAGATGATTCAGCATGCTAGTTAAGTGATCATACTAACCGGGAGATCCTCACCGGACAAGCTCAGGCTGTCGAAACATGTTTTGCAGAAAACGTGCAACCACTACTACCATGAGATGACTCGACAGTTGTATGCGCTACAACTCGAAAATTACGACGTAAAGTTACCATACTCACGGGGTTGGTTCCTCTTTTGAGCTAAACCGGTCAGAAACGTTTGACCCAAACAGTGCAACAACACTTACCGTGAGATGACTCCAGTGCAATTTTTTAATAGAAGAACCGGGATGCCCCCAACCGGTGTCCCGGGGTGATCCACCGCAAACCGCGAGCTACCAGGTACGTATATATTTCTACCGTTTTCTTTCTACAAAATATTTCGAGAGCCGGCGATTAACAACGAGGAGTCATCCCAAGGTAGGGGTTGCACGTTTTTGGGTCAAACGTTCCTGGCCGGTTCAGCTCCTGAACTGAGGAACTACCGGTTGTTATGATCATTTTTACGAGTACATTTCTTTCAGGACTAGCGGATAGAAATGTTGATCGGGTTGCGCGAACGAAAATGTTGGAAGTCATGTGTCCGGTGAGATATTGAGCTCCTCATGTCAGGAGCTCATAAACTTATTGCTGCACCCCTATCTTGGGACGACTCCAGGCATCGACGGAGTTGCGAACAAGTGTGCAATAAAACTGCCAGAGGTAAAAACCGGGCTTACGTTGATTTTGGCGAGCGAATCGCATGGAAACCCGGGGATAAACGACCGTGATCCCAGGGTTAGAGGCACGCCACGGACTCATTGTTGACGGTCGGGTTTGCCGGGATGGGCGAGGTAACTGGCAGATGCGTCGCTTAGCTTGTATCTATGTGCGGAGCTTCGCAAACCTTTGGTGTGCGCGCCCGATGTCCCCAGCGTCTGCAAGCGGGTGTCGCAGTGGCACGAGACGGGATTGCTGGCCCCGAATATCCCAAAGACTGGATACAGCGGCATGTACTAGGGCTGGTGGTAGTGATGTCGGTGTTGATCCTGATAGTTGGAGGGGGTGGTTGTTTGCGCTCGTGGCGGTTAAGGTGATGGTTGTGGTGTCGGTCGTGGTGTCGGTCGTGGTGGTATTACGGGGGGCCATAGTAAATCGGACCTACGGTACAGACAAAAGCCTATATATTTACCTATTATTAGTAACAATATTTGGTCCTATTTAATATGGTCCCCCGTAATAGTGGTCGAGGTAGTCTTGATGGTAGTCGTGGCGGGGGTGGTGGCGGTGAACGTGGTCATCGCGAGGTGTCATCGTTCGCGGTGCCTGTGGTGGTGGTGTTGGTGATAGTGATAATTGCACTACGTTAAATTAGATGTGAAGACCTCTCCAAGAAACCGGGTCGCGAGCTGAATCAAGCCTATTCGGCAGTCATATTGTCCGAGTAACATTATCATATATTGTAGATTTCAGCACTGCTACGCAAACCACCCCCAGCCTGGAGCTGTTCCTTCTAGTACGTGCTGTAATGTGCATAACGTTTTGGCTTCAACGCCTCCGCCACTCATACCGCTCTCTTTCCCCCCGCCCTCCCGTTATAACCACGAAATAATCGACTACACGGCCGGTATCCTGAATAGGGTCGGAGTGGGGCTCATTGACAAACATTGCCTTCACCCCCCCCCCCTGCTGCGTATGCTGCGAACAATGTCGGCCTGCTCGGTGACAACCCCAACATGCTCCGTCCCGGCTTCTTATGGAGTCGAACGTTGATGGTATGAATATACCGTACTGACATGCATAGTAGTGTTTATCATCCTTCGGCACGTGCAAAGCCCGACAAAACAATCGCGTGAGCTCAAATTCTCTCGCGTCTAAACTTGCGTCTCATATTTCCTTCAAACCGGTAAAAACAAAACTCGACTCAAACGATCTTATTCTGTTGCCTCCCTTGCACCCCCCCCTCCCCCCCCAGCTCCCCCTTCACACACGTTGAAACCCCCTGATTGTCATGCTTCCGTTTTATGTCTTCTCTTTTATATATCCCGGCGTTCGAAATACGCTGAAAACGAACTTTCCAATAGCGCTGGTGCACTGGATGGCGTTGACCACTGGGACGCTCTGACACGCGTCGAGGTGGAGGGAACGGAGGACAGCCTAGATGCCCCGCGGACAGAAATGCTGTACAACTGGGACGCGTACATGCTTTCATCAAGCGTTGTGCTGTGAGTCTCGTTTCTGTGTTGAAGTATGTTCTTGATACTTTCACCGTTAGTTTTTTTTTTAATTCGGTTTTTATGTTTCGGTCCAAAATTGACAGCGAAACTTCGCACACGTGTCGTGTACAGTATGTGCCTTTTGGCGATATTTTGAATGACAGGGTGTTTCAATTTTTTTCTCTTTTGCGCGAAAATTTAGCTCCGACCAAATTTTAAACTAAAAAGATAACACGTATTCTATCATTTGGTATATAGGTGCATAGATCGCGTGGAACAAAGTAAGACTGTAACTCGCAAAAACGGCGTGGAAGACATTGACCGGGTTCAAAACTTGGCACGTTGAACGCGAACAAGCCTGTAGGATAGAGTTTTATACGAGTGGAAGCAAACCCTTTTTTGTGTGTACGGCATGCAGAGTTCCAGTATCGTGGTAAGGCATTTCCCCTAAATCGCGCTTAAACTTGACGCTAGCCCTAGTCCGAACACTAACCTCAACTTCAACCGTCGGCCGACTTGTATAAACGTTGGTCGGAAAAATCAAGCCAAAAATACGTTTTCGTGGGACTGTGTCGACCATACATACTAGAATAATCACATACCACGTTTTGCCTTTTATGATACATACTGGCACTTCAGTGGGTTCCATGCACTCGTTTACGGGCCCCGTATATACTCCTGCTTAAGTGTGTTGCTTCGATTCACTCTGCACGTTTGTTCGTCTTGAGGGGGTTTGATAATATGGAGGGGAGGGGTTGATCTATTGAAGGGAGGGTTGATATAATCAAAGGGGGGGTTCATATCGGCAGGGGAGGTTCGATTTTTTTCAAACTGAGCCGATAACTACAGGGGGCCGATAACACGCAACAGTCGCCCTCCAATGTGCAGACAGCATGATCTCCAATGTCGATCACTCAAAAAAGGGGTGCTACGATACAGGTGGAAGTTTTTGGCACTTTTGTTTTTGCAATAATGACGGGGCTCAAGAGCCACAAAGTAGTCGGGACATAATCCTTGTTTACCAATCGGCAATTGTTGTGTGACCATTAAAAGGCCATGGGTTTGTTCCTTGGGGGTTGCGCTTTCATTGTGCATCAAATCCGGGTGAGGTTTAGAGCTCGTCGAGCGGGGAAATCTCGTAAACAATATGGTGCACCTATATCGTAGAATACGTCGTGCACATACCCAGGGAAAATAAGAAACACAAATTGAAAGGTACGAAAATAAGTTAACCTATAAATACGAAACAATCACCGAGCACGTAGCGATTTCCTTACGGATTTCAGGTGATATCAAAAAACAATTTATTTTGGATCCAACTCCGAAGTCGGTCCCTTTTTAGTCCGGTTTTGGTCGCGTAGTATTAAACATAGAAACTTTGTTAAACAGTCCATGAATTAACCATGCTGCTATATTAATCATACGGCTTTACGCGAGGATATTCGATCTATATCGGAGAGGCATCTACGCTATGTTGTCGGAGGGCAAAAATAATAATAATAATAATTAACCATGCCCTTTTTCAGTGGATGACGCATTCTACGATAGCGGTGCAGCATGTTTTTTCTGAAGCTCATCACTTGAGGAGCTTTATGATTTTTTTCCTATAAACACGAAACAATCACCGAGCACGTAGCGATTTCCTTACGGATTTCAGGTGAAGTCAAAAAACAATTTATTTTGGATCCAACTCCGAAGTCGGTCCCTTTTTAGTCCGGTTTTGGTCGCGTAGTATTAAACATAGAAACTTTGTTAAACAGTCCATGAATTAACCATGCTGCTATATTAATCATACGGCTTTACGCGAGGATATTCGATTTATATCGGAGAGGCATCTACGCTATGTTGTCGGAGGGCAAAAATATTAATAATAACAATTAACCATGCCCTTTTTCAGTGGATGACGCATTCAACGATAGCGGTGCAGCATGTTTTTTCTGAAGCTCATCACTTGAGGAGCTTTATGCCTCACCGAAAAACTGATTTTTTAGAGTAAACTGGAAGCTTACACCGATGAACAAACCCGTGACTCATCTACAAAAAAAAACGCATTGCTAAAATTAAATGACAACCCGACGATTTTGGGTTAAGGAGCCCCGTCATCCAGAAACTAAAAAATGCCAAAAAGTGCCACCTCTATCGTAGAACACGTCAGATATATTATGTACCTTTAGGCGGTCATGCCGATAGTATAACGCCTTGTTTAACACCAGTGCTTGAGTCCCCGTCCTTCCCCCTCCCCGCTCTGAAACATGCCTACGCAGGACCGAAAACCTTGACCTGGTACAGGGAGCGTTTAGGCAGGGGAGCTGGAAGCTACTGGTTAATGTCTGGTGCAGCGGGTTCTACTCCTTCGACCAGAATGTCGTTGCCGTAAGCTTTGTTTTTTTCCGTTCGTTTGCGTTTTTTGTTTTTGCATTCATTGTCACTGATAGTTTTGTTGTCCGGTTTTGGTATCTTGTCTACCCCTGTGCCTCAGTTTTATTAAAATTAAAATATGTTCATTATTCTTATAAATCTTGTTGCCTTTCTGTCGTTGTCGTGATTGGAACTTTTGTTTTGGTTGGTATCGTTTGTTATTGTTGTTTGTTGTTGTTTAAAAAACCTCTGCGACCCCCCCCCACAAAACACAAATGCGGTGGATTAACAAAAACGTTAAGAACGCCCCGGATTACGATTACGTATAGGTTTTGTTTTTTTCACGACACCCTACCCTTGCGTTCGCCCCGGGTGGCTAAGTGTTTCGTGATTTCTATTCGGTCGCCCCCGGGTCGTGCATGAAGATCTAAGGTATTAGTTCAGGCAAAATGTTTGTTGTTGCTGGGGATTTCGTTGTCGTTGCTGGTGCTGCCGATGTTATTTTTGAGAGCGGGGGGGGGACGCCGGAGTATGTGTCCTCCGCCGGCGGCGAACGCCGCCAACTTCACCAACCGCTCTTCCTATGCTTCTAAAATGTTTCCTCGTATAACTCAGATGTTGTTTAGGCTCGACATCGTGGAATCGCGCGCGAGAGGTTCACGGCTAAGTCTGTGTTGGTGTGTCCGTGCGGTGCTTGCCCCGAACAAATAGACGACACCATCACCCCGGGGAATGTTCACCCCGGGGTATTGTGGTTTTTGTTGAAATATAACGCGCTTACCTCTGGTAACGCCCCGGGGTGTGATGTTTCGCCAAAACTGTTCAGGCGCCCCGAGGGGCGTTCACAGGGTTTTGTATTTTTACGTTGTGTCTACCGTTTGACACAATGTTTGAAGCGGCGTGCCAATCACGGCGAAGTAATGACGGCACAGAAACTAAAGAGTCATTCCACGGTAAGAGTGCAGCTATATGTTCATGCGCTCCTGACACGAGGAGCTCAAAATTAAACCCGAAACATGACTTCCAAAAATTTCGATCGCGCAACCCGATCAACATTTCCATCCGCTAGTCCTTAAATAAATGAGCTCGTGAATTGATAATACCAACCGGTAGTTCCTCTCGTTAGGAGCTCATCCGGCCAGGAACGTTTGACCCCAAAACGAACACTTGAATATAAACATCGTGAGTTCACCACACCAGAAAAGGTTAATACACCAAACCAACCCTAGGAGTACTGCGAACCTCGCTTGCTGTTGCTGTTACGGGGGAACGTAGTTAACAGGACATACGGTAGACACAAAAAACTAAATATATATATTTTGTTTACTACCAATATTTGGTCCTATTAACTACGTTCCCCCGTAATAGTATCATTTGCTTTGGACACATGCTACGGTAGAGGTGCAGCCTTTATTTTCGAAGGCTCCTCACACGAAGAGTTCCGTGTACCCCACCCAGAAACAGATATCGAGTAGACTGAAAGGACCATCCGATTACTAACAAAAGCCATGGCCTAGGTATACAAATCATTAATATTGCAAAACGAAAAGTATTTTCCGACGATTCTGGGTTAAGAAACCCCCGTCCTTCAGGAACAACTTCAGCCAAAAAGTGCTACCTCTATCGTAGAACACGTCGTCTTTGTTAGTATTCCATTCATTTGCCATCTGACAACTTTTAGCGCCAGCGATGTCGGGGACACCAGCAAGTTGCACCAAGAAAATATTAAGTTTAAAACTAGAGACGCGAACCAACAGATTAACCGATGCATGTGGATACACAACCCGACACGCACGTATCTGGTGGCGGTTCGCGCTTTGCGCCCACGGCCTCTGAAGGCTCCTGCAAGCGACACGTTCTACGATAGAGGTAGCACGTTTTGGCGTTTATACCTTCTGGATCACAGGACTCCTTAACCCAAAACCGTCAGAATGTCATTCTATTTTTTGCCATCTACCTGTTTTTGTACTATAGATGGTCCACCGGTTTGTTCATCGTATCGCAGTTCCAGGTTACCTAAAATATGTTTTTCGGTGAGGCGTGAGCTTCACAAAAACAAATGCTGCACCTATATCGTAGAATGCGTCGAGCCGCTGGTGATAGTTATGCCGTTGATACACACAACGTCGCACCAACCTGAGTGAGACCCGAGCATTTTTGGTGTGCGTGTAGCGCCTCTTCCAATCATACGATGTTCACACGTATGGCAATCCATACCCCACGTAGGTTAAAGCACGAGAACGTCGCCAATCAGACCTAAACACCCGACGAAACAGTATCATTATAGCCATTGACCTAAACCTTGAAAGAGAAAAACATCTGAAAAAAGCGCGGCCGGAGTATCACACAGCTTGCAAATATGAGTATCGACCATTAATTTGATCGAACTTACAGCTGGCGTATTTGAAATACTGTTGATAAAAAATGAAACACTTTTTATAAAATATCATTAAAAACGACCCCCTCATGAATATCCCCATCAACTCCTACGTACGTAAAACAGACGTCTCCCCCCATCACAACCTGAACTGTTTTGTTTCGTGTTTTGGATTCTCGCAGAACGACGCCAGCCTCAATCCGGAGGTGACCTGTTTAAGCACTCCCCTGTGCGACGACTGCAGTGGCGTTTGCCAGGGAAATTCGAGCTACAAATACGGCGATATGCTTGTCAACCTGGACGAGGACCCCACGGAAAAACAAAATCTTCTTGAAGATTTCCCCGAGGTATATATCGTCTGCTTCGACTGCGGAAAAACAAAATGTCTTGAATTAGTATGAATCAATTAAATTTCGGGCGTTGTATCATAGGGTTATGAATGTGTCGATCGGGGGGCGGGTGCTTGCATTGCCTGGACACACGTCAAGCAATTGAAAATGCCGAGACGTCAAGGACGTCGAGTGTGCCACGCAATTGAAAATGCCGAGACGTCAAGGACGTCGAGTGTGCCACACTAAACCCTAATAGGCTTTTGTCGGTCATGTCAAACTTGCCGTCAGTCAAGGGGGAATATGCGTCCCCAGGGGCTCAGTTGGTAATCTCGTAAACCTTCTGAAGGCTATGTTGCGAGTTCGAACCTCTCGGGAGTGAAAAAATCGCAATTAGCGTGGAAAGCGATACTTTATTCGTGAGTAAACAAAATTCAACTCAAAAATGATGACGAGGGAAAGGGATGGCTGAACCCCTCTCGCGATAAAAATTAACGCAAGAACCGCAGGAGGAAAGGCGGAGATAAATCTTCTGTGTTTACATTCCCCCTGTGTGACCCCGGTTGGTGCGTTCAAACATCTGGCGCCCAGAATAAATGGAACGAAAACACACACACACACA
>JBBMKB010076488.1:0-13163 GCA_037833945.1 Alaria marginata | reverse complement strand
TGGGCAAAGGCTTAACCGCGTGGTGAGTTGATTCTTGGAACCCTCTCTAGACTACATACTCAACTCTATAAACGTTATTGTAGTGTTAGCAGTACACCAACAGTATTCAAAGTCCGAGCAGCCTATTCATAATACTAACAGCAGTGTGAGCGGTATATTGACAGCATAGACGACAAATGTGAAGGTGGTACCTGCTGAGCTGTGTACCAGGTAAAAGGTTAACCGAACACCGATTACTCAAGTCAGGATAAGCCCCCCAGTACGTGTGCGGAATAGAAGTAGTACTCATCGCAAGGGGCAGCAGGAGAATGCGGTCGCACCTTGAGAAATTCCGGGAAGTCAATGGAGCCCGACATGTTGTCGTCGACTTCGCTGATCATCTGAAACAGCTCCTCCTCAGTGGGTTTTTGCCCCATCGCCTCCAACACCTTCATATTCATTTGGCAGCCGTAGACAGAAACCGCACAGAACAAGACAGGACAAGACAGAGCAAGCGATCGCATGTCAGCATGGCGTCGATTGAACAGTCTGGTAGCAGTGCCGTTGTCGTGTGGTGCTTGATGTACCGGTATGTCTTTAGTCGGGGATAGTATATGAGGTCCGTACTGGCTATTGTAAGCTAGTGCGATCGTTCCTTCCTCGGCTCTTCGCTCAACCGTACCGGTATACTTCGAACTCCGCAAAAAATAGGGTACGCTACGTACTCTGAAGATAGTTGGTATACGCTAAAGAAAAGTGAGGGTCGTTGGTTGTGCCGACGTCAATACATACACGCACCCCGGCGGGCATGGTCGTTTCTTGCTTCTGGTTGCGTCACGGAAGCAACAGGGCAGTCAGGATGACAGGGCAGTGAGGCAGTGGAATTGTATAGCGGGCAATCGGCGGTACAACCCTCTGTTAGTTGAGTACCTAGTATACGTAACACAAGCCGTACTACAAGAGGTGACCACGTCCGACACGCAAAATAACAAAATAACTTCACGAAAAAGAACATGTCGTTGTGAGCTTGTACCAGTGTACTGTTGTAGTCTCGAAAAAATGCGCGTGTGGGCGTCATACAGCGACCGGGCGAACTCGGGATGTTGATGATTGTTGAGGGTTTACTCGCCCTCTACCATCCCAGTTGACCCACAAGCACGCGTGTATGCCATGCACAGCAGGACAAGACAAGACAAGGCAAGGCAAGAAGCAAGAAGCAAGAAGTCGACGACCAGGCGACAATTGTGCCGGTTCACGATTATCATGCAAGGCTGTACTTGTGTGTGCGTTACCTGTCGCAATTCCCAGACATCGATGTTGCCGCTCCGATCTTTGTCGAAGGCGAGAAATGCGTCTCGACACCCATCTATCTCCTCCTGCGTGAGGACCATGCCGCCACGACCCGCGGTGTGCTCGTAGCTCGTACGAGGTGCGCGCCTCGTGTTCTCTCGCCGAAACGCGGAGCAATTGGGTAAAATGAGTCTGTTGGGCGGTTTCCAAAACGCCGTCCAGACCTTTGAACTCCCATCGAATACGGTTTCAAAAATAATGAATCAACCCGACCAGATCCGACAGCAGCACACTATTAATACTAATACCTGGTAGTTCGTATTAATAGTGTCGTGCAGTTTGTAGCTCTTCTTAAAAAAATGCCGAGTATGGCGGGCGGGGGGAGGGAGAAGACACGGGAAGAGGCACGGAAGAAGAAGAGGAGGGAGGAAGTATATCTATCTATGGGCCGTTTCCACAGCGACACTAAATTAAATGAAAAATAAATGACACTACTACTGTTGTTTTTGTGGTACGTACAATTTATACTGTGCTGTATGTTGTAGTACTCGCAGTGTAAACAGGTCCTCGTGGAGAGGAGAGGAGAGAGGAGCGGTCTGGTGGTGTTTTACAGCATGCGTAGCGGTTACAGGACACATCAGTTACAACATATTTCCTGCGTGTTGTGCACAACAATTCCTCCTCGTCTCAGAGCCACGTCAACATATTATTATCCAAGGCGTTGGAGCACGCCTGCTGTTTCTGCAGTATTGATTGACAGATCTTTAGAAAGTCCCCACTGGGGGCTAAAAGTAGTATTAAACTTTATAGAATTATCCAGTGGTGCTCCACATTGGCACCATATCATAATAACTCCTTCGCTGTGTCTCTCGCTCCAGAAAACGGTACTCGTACTACGAACTACTTATATACAAAGTAGTATATAGTAGAAAAACAACAAACAGTCTACAATATTGTACCCGGTCAACTGAAAAATGTTGGTCACACGCAAACACAAGAGGTAGGTACGCACCTGGTACCGCCGTTACGCCTGCGGCATTATTGATTTCTCATTCTCAACACCTACCTACCGGCCAAACTAAATACTGCACCTATGCTTCGCCAACATCCCTCCCTTAACTTGTCACTCGCCGGGGTTTCAAGCCGACAGCAGTCTTCCCGATCCAGATGAGGGAGGTAACCCATTGAGACCCAGGATTAACCTCGCGATGATAGTCTAATAGTGTTGCTCACGCGCAAGATATGATAGCCCGGAGGTTGCGCACCAGGGACCACACCGTAAACCTCTGCAACAGTTAACCAGGGACTCTCGTGGATAGATTCTATCTTGAGACGCCCGAAACTTCGGCGGGACTTGGTGAGTTGTTGCGGCCAGCTCGCTTGCTGTGTCCTTCTAACTTATCGCGGAAAACGACAGGTGGCGTACGGCGGTGGTGTGTCACCCACCAACACCACCAACAACAACACCAATACCACAAGGCGAAACAGACGACGAAAACACGAATGTAATGTGTCAACAGAAAATAAATACTGCGCGAACCTGCCACTGCCTTTTCGGCTGCTCGGGTTTGCTCATCTGCTCCGATCAACGACGCCAAGCACGTTACCGGTCACGCTACCCAGTACGCTAACGATCACGTCACCAATTACGCTATACCGAGATTATGCTACCGGCCACGCTATCGACTACGCTACCACTGCCTCCGAAGTACCCAACAAAGGCACGCCGGCCCTTTTACTGAACGCCGTATTTTCTCAAGGAAAGCCAGCGCGCAGTTGTCCGCACACTGACAACTACACTACAGCATACATCATCGGCAGAGGGTGCCGGCGAGCGACCCTTCAACGCAGTACCCAGCTCTGGAAGTACCATAAACCGACAGGCGTCCTGCAGGAGTGACTTGCAGGGCCGTCCTGCAAATAGGGGGAGCCCAAACCGTCGTACTCCATTCCACGTATTCTTCAAGGGGAGTAGCTACATAATAAATAGTGATCAGTAGTGATCGGGGGGGGGGGGGGGGTCTCAATCACTCGTTCCTGTTGGTGGGGAGCATGCCAGTGTGCGCGAGGCTGGACATCTTGTAGTACTCGTTTCGAGTGAGGAAAAGCCACGACAGCACGAACAGCCCGAGAGACTGCGCCAGCAAACCCCCAACAGACACCACCTGTCGGCCAAACCAAGTAAAAGCGTCAGGGGCATGGGGTGGGAGGGGAGGGGAGGGGACGCGGGGGAACGAGTCCGGGTTAGACCTTTTCCAGCTCCTACAGTATCCTATGAATAGTCTAACTATTCCAAGTGTTTTGTCCCCATGACGGGAATACAGTGCTAATGCTAAAAGGTCTATAGTCTATAGCCCCTGTAATGCAGAAGAAGTGTACCTTACCACGTATTTGGGATACATTACCTGGAATTAGAGTAAAATACACTGTTTTCGGTAGTGTAAGGGTTAAAAGGACCAGCAAGGGAATAAGACAACATGTGAGCGGGAAACAAGGTGCATCGTTTAGCACTTCGCTGAGGGTCTCCGGCCACCGTTCCCACGCTGATGTTTTCCCGCCGCAAGCAGTATAGCCTTCTGTTTCCTTCCCGCCCCCCTACCTCCCTCCCTCTCTCCATCTAGGTTTGGAACGCGGCTCTACCCCGAACCACGCTCGACAGCTGATGCACGTCATTTTACACCGAACACTATTAATACCAATACAATAAACACGCACAGACCCAAGCCAGCCAGACAAAAAATGAACGGTTGCAGCCACACGCAAACGTGAGGTCGTCATCATCAACAACAGCGACAACAGCGACAACAACAAAAACGTCGCCCAAGTTGCAACAGCGACAACAACAAAAACGTCGCCCAAGTTGCGTGAAGAACAGCATTAAATAAAATCGCAACTCTTCTGTGCAAACTCTACCGACCTCTCCCACTCATTAACAATACCCAGTAAAATGCACGGCCGCCTTCGCATACGTACCGTGGAAGCTGGGACATGAGTTTAGCTCAATATTTATTGGAGTGGTCAATGCGCTGTGGTGCATCTGCACATACTGAGACCACGGGCTATATTCCAGAGAAAGGAGCATAAGCGAGAACATAGTCATCGTCATCATCATCGTCATCATCACATCGTTGGAAGGCAACTTTTAAACAATGCCTGGTAATATTGTAACAAGAACTCACCGGCTCCTGAATGTACTCGGCGCACACCATGGCCACCAACACAAGCACCGGCATCGCAGCGAACCACAACGTGCCGAGCGCCACGAGGCGTCCAATGAACCCTCTCCGTACCGAGCTCTGCTCAGCCTCGAACGTCTTCACCGCCCCGAACAGAAAAACGCCCAGCAACAGGAGCCGGACCAAGACTAGGAAATACGCTGGGGCAGAGTCCAACGCGTGAGACTTGGCGTGGTGGTCGTCGCTCAACCTGAGGGAGTTCCGCAAAGCACGAGGAGCGTACCACTAGAGTCGATATTTTTAATATCTGGCATGTCCGAAATGCTACAAAACCTATGATACCAAACACACAAAAAAGCATGCAGACACAAGAAATGGAAAAATAAAGTGTACAGACGGCGAAAATGGACCGATGGCGTTGAATTCTAGGGTGGTTGAGGCGGCGTATGGGCGTCATGGAAGTGCCTAACTTCGGAGGATAACGAACATCAGGTGGTGGCGTGATAAAAGCACCTACTCGTACCGTGGTGGCTACATCAAAGTGCCCACCGTGATCACGAAATCACAGTGAATATATTCGGAGAATAACAGACATGAGGTGACGGCCGAGACGAAAGTGCCTACCTCTCGAGGATAACGAACATGAGGTGATGGCGTGATGGCAGTGCCTAGCTAACGAGGAAAACGAACATCAGGCGGTGGCGAAATGAAAGTGTCTATTAATATATACCACCATGCAGTAATGAAAGTGCCCACCTTCCAAGGATGACGAACATAAGATGGATGAACCCCAAGCACCCCGCCAGGAGATAGACGATGTTCTGTATAGGGCACCATCGGCGACAGGCAAGCAGGCAGCCAAAGTAGGAGGGGCGTGTTGCATGCAAAGTATTGGATATATATATACGTATCTCTTATTTCTCTCTCTGCTCTCCGTTTGCTTTCTTGTTGCTCTCTTCAAAAGTGCAGTGACACACGAACACATCAGGTATAAGTTGTGTCATCGTCTGAGTGCCCACTTAGCTCGGGGGTGAGCACTGGTGGCCGGCAGCCAGCGTGGGAGGGGCACACTGCTTGAAAGGTAGTGGGTACATCTCTCTCCGTTATGATTCCCTCTGCTCACGCTTTGCTTGCTCTCTCTGCTCTGTATCTTCAAAAGTACAATAAAACACAACACAACAGGTATCACTGATAGTATCGTCTGAGTGACCACCACGCTACTAATAGGCAGTTGCTAATAGGTGATGAGCCACGCTGGTCCTCGGCTGAATGGCCACCCCCACGTTTGAGCAGTTACCATAGACACCATTGGGCGTAGACAGCGTGTAACACGTACCTTATCGTGAGGAATAAACTGCTGAACCGCTTTCGAAGAGAGCGTCCAGCCATACGCCAGCCCCACCAACACATACGACACCACCAGCTGCCCCCCCCAGTGGAGCAACTCCCCCAGCACGTCCAAGAAACGATAGCCCCGCCCGTCAGCTAAATAGAATATGCGGCAAAGTATAGCATAGGGAGAGAGGGCAAAGCGGGGGAAACGCGGCGACGAGGTAGGGAGTGGGGGGGGGGGGGTACATTTTCGTATCGAAACACACAAACGTGTTATTTTGTTGTAATGCTCCTATTAATGAGAGGTATTCTCCTACTCCAGACTTATCGGAGCCTACCCTGTGACCACGGACTAGATGATGATGTTGAGTTAACGTGAGAACACCATCAACCGCACACACACACCTGCGTAGCGCGGTTAAGTTGTGCAGGGGCGACTACTAATACCTACTTCGGCCGCAAAGTGTAGCGGCACTGCAGATATTAGGGTGAGACGGCAGACACATCTTTAGATACTTCGGTCCAATGACCGGGGGAGGTTCGATATATTGTGTCCCTCCTTAGCTCCCGGTCCGCCGAACCCAGACAATGTGCGCACTCGCTGAGCCGTCCCGCAATGGAGACGACGTCAAAACTCAACAGGAAGGACCTGTGGATTTAGCCCTTATATGTACAAGTGCCCTCGCGTTTCTTGGGATAAAACTATCCGAAACTAGTGTGGGACAACTTTTGCCGTGGCGAAAGGACTTTAGAGGAAGCCCCTCCTCCGGTCGGTTATTATGTTACTACATATCAGCTTATCACACCGGTGCGAGGAGTGTAGCAGAAACCGATGAGCGACGCACAAAAAAAAGCTATGTTCAAGTAAATAAGCCGGACTACTGTAGGTAGAGTAGACAAACCAAGAGACGCGAAACAGCATAAACCCTGGGTTGGTCAGGCTAGGTCGAGCACCAGGGTATATACCTATTGGTGCTGGTGCCTGGTGGTGCCTACTGGTGTCTACCTGCAAAGGCCCGGAGGTGCAAGGTGTGCACAGCCAGAAACACCCAGTGCATGGCGAGGGCCGACAGCATGAACTGCAGCGTGGGGTGCACCCTCCCTCCCTCCTTTCGCCTCTTCATCGCGAGCTTTCCGATCACTGCCGCGGCCGCAGTGAAGGCCATGAGCATGGCCGGGATTGCCTTCGTCGTCAGTTTGTCTTCGTACGAGACGTGCGAGCCCCCGTCTTGGATGAAGGATGCGGACATCTGAGGGAAGCAGAACGGCATGGCATATATACGGCTAACGTTTTAGTTTGGTGCTGTTGTGCGGTCGTCTTCTTGTTAGAAAGCACTGTAAACACTGTAAATGTAGACTATTAATAGGACGGGACGGCAGGGTATATAGGACACCGCATTATATTGCCGCTATTGCCTTGTTTCGTCAGAACTTGCTCTTCATTCAGTAGCTCAGGGAAATACATAGGACGGCAAGGTATATACACCTGCGCAATACTGATTGTCTTGTTGTGTTCTTAGAACCCGTTGTTAACGTATTCAATAGGTATGTGCGTTGTACAGCATTATACAATACTTCGAAATATATATTGTCAGGGATCATCCTGGGTACATCCCCGGGTTTCCAGTGTGGACACAAAACATATGATGGGCAACGGACAAAGCTACCGTAGAACATCGCACACAGGAGTGGTCATGTCTCTTTGAAACTCAAATACTAACGAACTTCTCAATCGTGTCACGTGGTACTGCAGTCATCTGGATAATATTCTAGCTAGGGTGTTCTGTCAATGCCGGCCCTGAGTTGAGAGGTCATCCACGGGTTTGACCGTAAATCGATTGTTTGCTAACTTCTCTCTATACATATAGAGAAGTGAGCGGTGAGGTCAACCGACACGGTCGATACTACCGGTAAACATTCCAATGTACATCATTCACTCACGTTGTTTTTTAACAATTACCTCACGTGTTATACAAGTATATGATTACAGCTACAGGATTGCCTCATGCTCTCATGCTCACGCACCTAAAAGAGTCACCCCGATACCATACCAGATAGCAGGTCTAAAATATAATGACCTCTCACCTCTATCCTGGTGTGCCTGGGAAGTGTGCCCGCGGCGTTGCAGGTGGACATGACAAGATACCATACGTGAGGCCTCACGTTCTAAGATATGGCAAGTCGGCGCATTGGACGGTGGGGAGTGGGGAGGGACTGCGTGCGGTTAGCGTATTTCCTCCCTTTTGAAAGGTGCTTCGCACTTTTCCTTATACGGAGCTGCTTGCCGCTGTTGCTGTTGCTGCTGGTGGTACACGAGGGATAGAGCTTATACTACGAAGCTATTACTGCTCCACGAGCAAGAAGAGGTACAGCTACTTCTGCTATATAGCCTGTACACAGTACGATCCACTTGGTACCCATGTATTGCGACCACAAACATGAAAAGTGCGTGTACGGTATGAATGGTATTAATATTAATAGTGTGAAAGCACAGCAGCACGAGTAGCACCAATAATACATTAGTACGTTATGCGCCTTTCGTACAACTCCTTACTTGCACGATACCGGTATGCTATTTTATTACTGCCATGGTATATAGTTTGGACACACAATTCAGCACCCCCTAGCCTAACAGCAGTGCTTCATGTGGTCGATGCTGCAATGACTCTTCCAACGTTGTCTTCGTCTCAAGTCCTAAAGGGGTGTAGAGTTAATAACCGGTTATGATTCCCGTATAGTCTAGTACTATACATATGTAGCAGATCGACAAATTGGACAGCAACAGCGAACGACCGCTGTGGGCTGTCAGACAGCGGGCAGTCTTGAGGCACGCCGGTTGTTTGCCCTTCGTGATGCGGATGCTACGGTACGCGCCGAGGTGGGCACGAACCAACGATATCTTCTTATGATATTACGTTGTAAACATAACATCGGGTCTGTGGTCGTCATGGGACATCATGGGCACATCCTGGGTTTCCTATTAAAAAGCGGATATACTGGGTATACCAGGTATCACATAACGGGTCACGGAAAAAAGCTGCTGTACGCTGTACGTGAAACATCGCAGCCAGGCAGCGCCAGGTCTTCTCTGTTACTCCAATACTCTGCACCTACTTCGTATAATATCATACCTACATGTAAGTCGTATCAAACTCTGTCCAGTGCGTGGAAACACAGGCAACTATTAATACCAGGCACCCGGGAACTAAGAAACAACGAATAATCCAGGGAAAACAACAAAACGTCAACATAAGGAAGGTCACTTACTTATGCGGGTGTATCTTATAGCACGTTTAGGGCGAGTATATCCAAAGCAAATCCATGGAAATCTCGGGCAGGGCGTTCGGAATAATCTGATCTACTTATCGCAGTTCAATGCCAGCACTTGACAGTTTACCGTTTACAGCAGTGGGTGATGTGCGATGCGTGTGATGCCTGGTGCGGTTCAAGTGCCGTGTCACCACCTAAAATTTCAACGGGAATTCCTCCCCGCCAGCGAATGGAACGTCAGTATTAGCATACCTGGTACCTGGTACCTCAAACAGAGTGCAACAAGAGGTAACCTCAACCAGGTTGGCTAAACAGTTAACAGCGCTCTGGCGAGTACGCGATTTGTACAAACACGATAAACAAATCAACTCCGGGCACCTGTGTGATGACGGTCTCAAAATTGGCCTCCGCACCCCGTGTCAGGTCTCGATCAAGCGATACCACCCAGCGGTTGAGCCGGTCCCGCGCCATACACCGCTTCTCATCTGCCTCCAAGAAGGCCGGCCAGTCCTCATCAAGAATCGCCATAATCTTGGTTCCTTCTGGCACATTCTCCAGACTCTCCTCCAGAAAATTCACGCGAATCTTGCCAGTAGGGGCGGGAGGAGCATAACAGGGTGTTCGTTTAGCATGCCGCCGGCCATGTGGTTCGCGGAGGTTACGCAGCAGCATCGACCGAGGACAAGGGGAGAGCACCACAGCAGCAGTTGGAGAGGGTCGTTATTAATAGTTGTTACAGAGTAGTAGTTCCGGCCACACTTTCTAGTGAGAATATCGTTGGGCTTAGTCAAGGCCAGGCATCAAGGAGGAACGAAGAAAGAAGAAAGAAGTTCGTAAAGCAATCGCCTCGTATAACAGCAATTCGAGTCATATAGCTCGCGGTCGGCGAAAGCATTGATTGACTTGTGAGGCAAACACGGCTCGATACTTGAGCATGGCCACTACAGGTACAGTACGCACTGGAGCACGTCCGAGCTTGTGGGGTCCATTCGAAACAGCACCTGTAGTCTAGTCACTGATCCAATCTGCATTGATCATACCATCCATCAGATCGTACCATGCCGTGGAGTATAACGATACTACGTTCAAGTAAAATACCTTGCCGGAGCCGAGATCAAACGCGAAGCTCGTCAACGGGACCCAAGGCTTCTTGGGCGACAGCCTCGCAGACCCTTCCCACTGCTTTCCCTCGCAGACAGCAGCAAGCCCGAAGAGCAAACATATTCGGGAGAAAAGCATCATCCCCACGGTAGAAGTTACGAGAATCGCCCTGTTTCCAGCAGAGGAACAACGTGCGAACTACAGGGACTGCTGAAGGACCCGAGCTAGCGTGATTTTTCCGAATAAAAATTCGGCCGGGAGTTCGATGATAATATATGAATTATTTCCCCCGGGGAAGAATTGCACGGGTAAAAACGCGAAAACAAGCGAAGCACCACCCAGAGACGAAGGCTGGCGAACGCGTGCTCTCGGAAGCACGCCTCGAACAACGCTCGCGCCATATAAACGGCTGAACAACTCGAAGGTAGATGGGAGAAGCTTTGGTGGGGCTGGTGTGCTGGTCTTCCTACGGCTGGTGGTAATTTTGCATGGAAGCGATCGTTGTCTTGCCGAAGTTTGTAGAGTCGCTCTCCTGCCCCTAAGTGTGTGTGTCCCACGTCGACCCACCCGAACAATCGGCGCCGTCCCAAGCCAAGCTCGTGATCAAGCTGGCACGCATGCAACGGGCCATGAAAGGGCTAGGCGCGGGTACCCTTTGGAAAGCGACAAAGAAATTCGGGAGATTCAACCCTCGCCCTTGACAGGATCGCGCATCACCCTGGTGGTAGCAAGGAGGTCTACGTAAATGTACGAGTAGTTTTCGTTTTCCCTCCCCCTCGACCCTCTACGCGAGGACTTGAGAAGCCAATCGGAGGCTGTGGTCTTGTAAGAGTAGTTAGGGCACTCACTATTCGAGTCTATCCCTTGCCACCATGGCCATAATCCGAGCTCCCCTCCCCTCCTTGCCCTTTCTCCTTACTCCCTCGTTCCTGACGTCTCCTTTGATGTCTCCTGGATAGACTGAGATAGCGCGAGCGAGGCTTCTCATCATAACCGGTCATATACCCGGCGGTGATGTTGGCCCAGCTCTTGGGCATGGGTCGGGTTAAGAAAGACAAAGGCAAGGAGCACAGGGAGAAGGGACTGGCCAGGGATGACGCCGGGGCGGGTGGGGGAGATGGGCAAGGGGAGGACCTCGTCCCGCTGGGCAACGGGACGTTCTCTTCAGGTGAGAGATTCAAGCAGGGCGATGGATGGATGGATCGCCATCTTTGAAAACGCTCCTCCTTTTACCGTCCGTCTTTTTATACCAAATGTAATGTAGCCGCAGAGTAGCAGTGTTACAATACTGATATCATAGCAGACCTCCTCTAAGAGTACGTAGTAGCCCCAGGTGGGGCTTGAGCCGACAAGCACCAGCCTGCCCACGCACGCGCAGCCAACAGGAACGGTGGGCTCGGTCTCCATCTGCGGGGGAATAGTTGGACGGCGTCAGGCTGGCTCTCTTCAGTCTCAGAGCTTGGTTACGGATTTCCAATACTCTGTAGTCTAGACTACAAGACTCTCCTGCGACACTTTTTTTTCGCTTTGAGTCCACCGCCGTGTTTGGCCCAAGAGCCTGGTTTGTTTCACATTTCACGAGACATTTACAAAAACGCCTCCTCCCGTACGTTCTGTACTAATCTAAAACCTGCAAGCAGAGCAGCACGGATATTATACTATACGTCGACGGCTGATGTTATACCTTTTTCTTAATTATAAGCATGTCTCACGAGTACGAGTAGCAGGCACATTCGTATTGACATGCATCAGAACTTGGAAAAAGTAAAGATTCTGTGATGGTCGAGATTCGAAATACCTTCTTCTGCGCTATGAATACTTCTGTGTAACCATCACCATTCGACACGCCCTGAATCCACCCTCGGCGCCACGTGTCAGTTATACCGACAACCGACAACCTAATCCTAACCCTAACCCTAGCCCTACCTCGTTTATAGTAGGATTTCCATGAACACGCCTCTGCTCGGTGATCGTGACGCGTCCGCCGTCGCCGCCTCCATCGCCACTATTGCCTCAACCCCTCTTATACTATTGTAGGTCTACTGTAGAACTGCATGGCGTTTCGAGAACAAACGGCTAGTACTTGGAATTAGAGTAGGACTGTTTTAACCCTTTTTATTAATATCATAGCACCGCAACAATGACCCAACTGTCATTCCAAGTAAGCTGTCCCCGGATGGATTGTCGTTGTTATTGTATAGGGATAAAGGGAAGGAGTTAAGGATAGAGGGGGGGGCAGGGGGGCTATAGGAGGCGGTGCTTGTGTCGGGGGGAAATTGCGATGGCGGCTCTCGTCTCGCGAGGGGGGGGCGCGTCTTTGGGATCACGAGGGGGGCGAGTCTTTTGCGCTGCCGGTTGTTTGTTTGTCCTCCTCTCCGCCACCCCTTCCACCACCCTACACCACCCCACGCCATCCCATGCGCCGTGCCGCCCCCCCTCTCCCCCTCTCTCTCCCTCCCTCCATCCAATCTTCGGCAGGCGCATCCCCGGCAGCTAACGGTTCTCAAGAGACCGCGCAGCACCACTCTGACCCCACCACAACCGCCCACGTGCTGCACGCTAACGGTGGCCAGCACCACCATGGAGACCAAGCAGCGGCAGCAGAGGCGATTGATCAGGCGGAAGCGAACTGCGAGCGTTGCGGGCGGACCCACCCCGAACAGGGTGGAGATGGCCATAACCATAGTCATAGCCATGGGCATAGTCATAGCCATGGTGATGACGGTGACAGTGACGGGGACATCGAGGACGGAGCGCACAGCGGGGGCGCTGCGAGGGCTCTTGCGCCGGGGCCACCCCCGGGACCTTCCGGATTTTCGAGCCCCTTGGCGAGGACGGGCGTGGTGAAGCAACCGCTAGGCCAGAAGGTGGTTCTTGCTTGGGATTGTTTTGGACTAGAACGAACTTGTTTTTTGGGGGGGTTACGTGGTGTTGGTGGTGGGATGGTCTCGTTGGCGTTAGTTGTGGCAATGTGGCAATGGCATGTTGGTGGTGGGGGCGGTGAGCGTAGTGATG
>JBBMKB010076477.1:0-13163 GCA_037833945.1 Alaria marginata | reverse complement strand
CACATGGTAACAAAAACGGGGGGGGGGAGGGTGAAATTAATGAATGAATTGTTTTTGATGTTTGAAGGAGACGATATCCACGAATCGTCACAGTCATCCGATGTGCACCAACCACCCTCGAATGTCTCCATGATGAATTAACACATGGTAACAAAAGGGGGGGGGGGGGGGGTGAAATGAATGAATTATTTTTCATGTTTGAAGGAGACGATAGGGGTTTGGTGTAGATGTGGAGGGGGATGGGTGGAATTATTTAATACTTACATGACTTGGGATTAGTGTGAATGAATTATTTTTGATGTTTGAAGGAGACGATATCCACGAATCGTCACAGTCATCCGATCTGCACCAACCATCTTCGATTGTCTCCCCTTGCTGCCTAAAACCCCCGTCTTCGTCTTGACCCAGGCTCATCGAAAAATGTTCAAAGACGGGGTAGTGTGGGGCTTGGCGACTATGAGCAAGTCGAAGGACGTTACCATTGCGAGACTCTGCTCGGTAGCACTGTGCAACCTGAGCTGCGAGTACTGGAAGGATATCGCCATGTCCAACTGCATGCAGGTGGGGTCAACCCGCGCGGATTTCGGGGCTGTGGCGTTGAACCCAAAACGTGTTCGTTTTTGTAGAGCACTACCCACTGCATTACAGGACACCTATATGTAATAAGAAACAGAAACACTGCCCTAGGCTGGTTTTCTTATTTAGGAGAGCGTGAGTTCAACACTAACTTCAGTATAAAGGGTCCCAGATTTCATAGTTTCCTGCAAATAGCAGGCTGCTTTTCTTTTTACTCTACCTGGTACTTCTTAGTATTAATAGGTGTCCTGTACTGTAGTCTGCCGAGATGCAACGAACTTGAGAGTCAACCTTGCACAGCTGGGATAAATCACGATCTAGATAATCTACAGCAGTAGTAGATCCTATAGCTACCGTTTAGAGACATTGTGCAGGATCTGCATATGTGGAGTACAAATCCAACCCCGGAAGCATGTGCTAGATCATGCAGATCATACGGCTCCTGTTGGGTAATGGGTTGCACGGGTAGAAGCTGCCTCACGAGGAGGTTGGGGTGACGCGCCGCTCAAGCCATAAAGCGAGCAGTCACGGGAAAGAGGACCAGATGCATCGTATTTTATTATCGCGCCAAGACAGCCACCCTGGCCATGCCTGAAGGCAAAACAGAAGTCCAGAACACCGAGCTGAACAAGGTGTCCACCAAGTAGAACAAAGTGAAGTGAACACTGTGGGCCCCTTTTGGTGCCGTCATCACAGGATCACAGAATCATTCATATGCTATCACATCTACCATTCATACGTAGATCGTACCATGTCATACCCATCACGGGTCACAGCGACAACGCGCCCCAAACCAATATTACCGGAACACGGAGATCCTACGCGATCTTACAGCTCCCACCCCGCAACATGAGCTAAGACCATACAGATCTTCCTGCAATATCTAGATCGTCGAGTGGGGGTCGATGATCTGTGCGACTTGTGCAACCTTATGGCCCTCATTGGTTGATTATATACTGGTACAGCACTACCCACTAGACCACAAAGTCACTGTGATTTTCCTAGTGCTATGTAACCAACAACAAAAATACACAGTATTTGTCTCTCGCTCGGAGTCCCCCCCGTTTGTGTCTTTCCACGTATACGTACTTCATAGGTACCACGCTTTTGTTTTGCGCGTTTTTTTTCATATATCTAAACACCGCGGAGTGAACACGCGACTTGAACGCCTATTAATCGCTTGCCTGGAAACCTTTCGTGGTTGCCTTGTTTCGTCGTCGCTAAAAGCTCGTACCCTCGACGCCCAACGAGCGCCGGCCACACCAGCATGTTCCGACGGCTCTAGTGGCATGCCATCACCTGGCGTACGGCTAACTCGTGCAAAATACGAGCGACTGTCCTGGCTGGCGGGACGAGGAGATGAGCTACCGTTCGGAGCCAACTCGTGCTCTGCCGCCCGGAGAGAAAAACATTTGGCGCCCACAGTTTTCCTATTTTCTACTGTTGTCTGTGGATGCGCACCAACCTGTGGTTCAAATGCTGGCTCGGCTTCGCAGTGAAAGTTTGAACGTGGACCTGAGATCGCAAACCCGCACAAAACAAACACAAGCGTCCTTTTCTCTTTCGATTAGCAGAAAAAAAAAGGGGTGCCGTCATCATCCACGGCCAAAAATCGCCATTTTTTTCTTTTCTTTTCCGAAAAGTGACGTCACGACCCCCCCGGACGACGGACGCCACCGGTCTACCACAGATTTTTCACCGAAAAGAAAATTCCAGTTCCACTATATACGTACTTCGAAAAAAAATGACCGACAAGGAAACTGCAGGCGCCAGGTAAATAAACGTATTTCCCTCCCTTTTCCCGCTGTTTCCGCGGGGCTAGGCAGTGTACGGTTTGGCTCGATCGGAGGACGAAGCTGCCATGGCAGCGGGGACGAAAGCTCTTCACAACATTTTGTTGCGGGCCCAGCGCTTGGACGGGGTGGACCACCTTTTCTCGAACACGGTGAGTTAGTTGACTTGCAGCACGTTTGCTGTGCTGAGTGGAAGGAACCACCGCGTAAATTTCATGTCCAAGAACGAGAGTCGGTTCATGTCTCCCTCCAAGATCACAAACCTTGCCAGATGAAAGCGACGGCAGTAGGTAGTGGATTTCTCACAACGAGCTATTGCGCTTGTCGCCGTATTTATGGTAAAAGGTGAAAAAAAAACATCGTCAATAACACGTGCGGTGGTTCGGGCGCAGAACCTATATAGTCGGTCTACCTATTACGGGGGAACGTAGTTAATTAGACCAAATATTGGTAGTAAAAATAGATAAATATATTGGTTTTTGTGCCTACCGTAGGTCCTACTAACTACGTTCCCCCGTAATAGTATCGTTCGCTTTCGATCGAACTCTCGCAAACGGTAGTCTCGATCGCCTCGGCCATACAGTAGCTGCCACGCATTGTAGCCCGACTAAGAAACACGAGCGCACCGACACATCATTTTTTGAGGCAGGTGCCCCTCGCACGGTTAGCGTTGGAGCACAAGTCCAAAGACATTCGATTGGTGGGCCTGAAGCTCACGCACCTCGTGTCTACCACCGCGGTTTCAAGGGAAACTGCCACGCGACACGGCTTGCTGGAACGAATCGACATCAACGAGTTCGTCAATGACGAACGTGAGCCGACACCATATAACTATGGACGTTGCACTGGCCGGGGAAGCCTACCATACCAGTTGAAGTTTATCGGGCGCGGGTTATACCCATTAGAACACGGGACGTTTTCTGTGAAGTGCAATCCGCACGAGGTACCCTCAAGGGACTTGGCTGAATACATCTTTCCAGCTGCGATGCTTGCACCCCCCTCTCTTGTTCGCCGCAGTAGGTCCCTCTCCCATCCACAACTTAATTCCTAGAAGTTACGGCATGCGCCCCTCTCCTCCCCTGCCCCCCCACGCCCTTCCTACCCACAACAGCGCTGTGCTACGCGTTCTCCTGCGCGCTGGGCACATTCGGGTTGGATCCCGCTACCCGCTCCTCCGTCCTTAAATCCGGATGCACCACCAACTTCCCGGGGTTGTGCACCATCAGCTCGCGCATCTTCGACCGGCTAGTGCAGTTCATGTACAGCGTGTCCTGCTCTCCAGAGCACGTACCGCGTCTGGTGTTCGAGCACGACTGCGTTAAAGTCATAGCGGTCATCCTGGAGCCTCGTGAAGAGGTTCGACCGGAGTTGTTGGGTGGCGCCAGAGACACGTGCGCAGCGCTGCTCTTCAACCTGTCTACTCAGGTGACTTTGATTCGCAGTCGGGGCCTCGAGCGCGTGTACGAGCAAAACTTACATGCGGCGTGTATGTGAGAGGAGATAGTGGGGTTGGACATATTCAAGGCGCTCGCTGCGTTCGCTTGCTCCAACACTGTCCGTGCATAGGTCATCCTGCTATTGTCTCAAGGCATGGCAAGGTGCTTGCACTCCCGCAGTAATGTTCTTGGCCTCCTAATCCCCTGATCACCTCCCCAGTAAGATCAAAACGCCGCGCAGCTCTTATACGAGCACCGAATCATGTAAAAGTTGAGCACGCTGTACGCCACTGAGAAATTATTCCGTCACCGAAGCCAAGCCTAACACTGACAACCCATGCCCGGCTGCTCCGCCGTCCTTTGCACCGCCGGTGCTGCAGGATGAAGTGAAGACGGAGCTAGTTCTCAAGGGCGGCACCCGATTAGCCTTCGCCTTGTGGAAGAGAGCGGGCCCGCAAGCCCGGCGTAACTGCTCGCTTGTCGCGTGCAACTTAGCCGTAGGGAAGGTGCGCATTTCCCACCACAGTCTGCCTTCAACCTGGCTTGTGCGCGACACTCAACCGCACCCCACCACCGCTTGATAGGCCCCTGGTGACGGGCAAGTGTGTACCTTTTCCTGTTTAGGGTCCCGTCTTAGGTTTTGACCTCCTTTTATTGGTGTTGGATCAGTGTACCCTCTCGTCGATGTCCGCTTTTCCGTCGTAGTGGTCCAAAGCTGCCGCCGCACACGGTGGAATCATGACCCATCATGTGATGTCCGCAGATTCGGAGGTATCGCGCTAGCAGTCGAGTATAAGCAGCTGCTAGCGGTATGCTGGGCAACTGCCAATTTTTGCCGACTGTTTGCTTTGCGGCGACATCGTTTCAACTGCAACTATATATCCTTACATGCGCCCACCACCACGACGGAATAAGCATGGCTTGAGAGTCTCACGATTACAGCCTCACCTGCTATGCCCCCCCCTCCCCCCCCTGGTGCACGCGACGTCTGCCTGGTCGGTGAAAACCCGACGTGCTCCATCCCGGCATTGTAGGGATGCGAGGGTCTATGGTCTTATGACTACGGCTATGCAAGAAATGAGTACACCCTCCCCATTTTACTCATACTTCAAGGCTCCTCCCCGTAACCGTACTTTTACGCCAATAATATCGCACGCTGTGCCTTAGTCTGTAAGTTAGCGACACTTTCTACGGTACTGTAATCAGTATAATAACACCATCTTGCTTATGAGACTCCTCACTTGAGGACCTCTATACTAATAGTAAGTCAAAAAACTGATTTTGAAAAAAAAATAGAGTGCACCCCGATGAACAAAAACCCATATATCCTAAGGTGTAAGAATCATTCATACTGCAATTCAAGAGCGACACTCCGACGGTTTTGGGTTAAGGAGCCCCGTCATTCAGAAACAAAATTCCCCTAAAGTGCTATTAATAGTATTGTAACACGCGTCTAACACAGACGACTTCGCACCCTCTGGGGAAGACAAAAAACCCTTCTTGACGTTTGCCGCTGTTTCCCTTCAGCACTACCATATCACCGCGATCAGGGCCCTCAAAGCTGACACGCTCAAATCACGGCTCTAAAAACAACTGCACCGCCCAACGCCCAAAAAAAGGTCAACACGGCTACAATGGTGCGGCACGGCGCCGGGCAGCTGCTGGTAGATCTGGTGGCGACAACCGACCGGCAGAAAGACGCGGATGTTCGAAAAAGGGCATCGGCCGCCTTTCGGAACCTTCTCTGCGTCTCTGTAAGCACGAAAACGCTCTGCCACGCTGCTCCGCCGTGCACTCGTTTCTCTCGGTTACCGGGTCTAACGGAAACCTGTTCAAGCGAGAGTGATCCATGTCGGTGTCGTTGAGCAAGCACTAGGGAAGCGAGATCAATCGCCGGTCGTGTTACTCTGTACACCTTCGTGATAGCATCGGCACTCATCTCTGAATCCCCTCGCGTCACAACCAAACAAGAGACTCACCGTTCTGACTTTCGTGAATAGGAATTTTGCAACTCAGAAATCAGATTTGTCGTTGCGGCTGGGTGTTGCAAGCGAACGTTCAATATGTCGTCGCTTTTGTACGATTGCGCTCGCGAATGACCCCCCGTAGATAACCTAGCTCCCCCCACCTTTCCATCCCATGACCCTCCAGCCCTAACCTCCTCGATCGACTGTCTTCATACGTAAGCCGCTCGATCTGTAACTGTTGTGCACCTGCCGAATGGCTTGCGGGAAAACGTGGTTTTACACAGGGAAACCACGTTCAGCTGGCCGAGGAGGGGGTGATCTCCGCTTTGATAGATCTCGCCAAGACGGAGTGCCCCGTAGTGCGGCGGAACTGCGCATCAGCGATGAGGAGCATGACCTGCAAGGCGGAGATAAGGCAGTTGCTGATCGCCAGCGGGGCCATTAAAGTCATCCTTGACGACGCCACCAACCAGGTCATCAACTTTGAGAATATTTGTCCTCCTCAAAGAGTCAGGGCGTTCTGTGCTTTTGCCACGATTCTTTGTGCCCTTTTGCGCTTCTCGATTTACGTGCGCAGGCGGTTTCCACACCGTCAGTAATCTCCGGAGTATCCCGCTTGTTGAAGTGCTGCACGGGGTGCGGGGTGGTAGTGAACCATCTTTACCAACCACTTGTGACCTCTTTATTCTCAAACTCCGCATCATCCAAGGTCCACGACCATTTTATTAGCAACTAGCTGCCTGCTCCTCCTAGGTGCTGACAACTCCTGCTTTTGGCCGCCTCGTGGCTCCGATCGTGAACCCCTCTCGGCCGTGTCCAGGATTCGGATGAGCATCTGGCGATCGACAGCGAGCTTCTCTGCGCGATAGAAGCAGAGTCTTGGATCAACGGGACTAGGGGTATATTAGTCGAGTCGAGAGCGCCGCCTTTGCCAAAGCTGGAGCAAAACTGCTCGCTGCTCCCATCGACCGCCGATGACCGTGGCACCAGGGCGGTAAAGGCAGCAGCAAGGGCCAAGGCAGCGGCGGCGTTAGACAAAGAGGGAGCAGCCGTACTGTACAGCATGCCGTGGCAGAAGCTAGAAGTGAGTGCATTTTGAATTGTGCTGTTCTCGAATTTACTCATCACCATAATCAAGTCCGTGGTCACAGGACAGGCTCCCGTCACTTTGGAGTGCGCGTGGGGGGGCTTGACCTGTGAGAGCAGAGCTTGAGCGTTTACCTCGCCCCTCTGTTTTATTGCAAGAGATGGGAAGCATACCCCGAACCCTACTCGTCGGACGTTTTCAGCTCAGCCGGTTACTCGCCAACTTATCTGCATTCATGTCATTTATAATTAGGAGTATTCCGTGCTTCGGGCCCCGAAAATGGTGTTTCAGTGCCAGCTCTATATGCTTGTCCCTGTTGCCGGTAAAATAATGGGGCTACTGCTTATCCAGATACGCCTCGCATTCATTACCAACGCCCCGCCTCTTTGTGGAGCGCACATAAAAAGGAGGTACACACCAGTCAACCGCTTGTCCTTCCTAACTCCGTACCGAAAAGCAGGCTTCACGTTATGTGCACGTCGTCTGGCAGTGCTGAGCTCTCCCTCGTGAGCGTAGTGGCAACCTGGAATCGTTCGACGGTTAAACTTTCCGCTGCCCCCGCCCCTGGTCTTCACGCCCTCTTACGGTTTTACCTGCTACGTATCGATATAGGCCCTTGATCGTTACCGCCAACGTGGTCTAAACGCGGCTTGTAAGAAATCCCCCTCGCCGACGGCCCCTTCTAAATGCTCTGTTGGTACTCAGGCTCTAGACGTCAATCTGCGAGAGCCTGACATGGAGGTGTCAACCAAGCAGGCGGGTGCGAAACGCTTCGATGACCCTGGAATCGGCGCTGCGCTTGTTGGAGACGCTGACGTGGACGGCCCGGGCGGGGCGGTCGAAGTCGTCAAGTGCGGAAAGCTGGAGCCAAAGGTAAAACCTTCGGTGGTTGTTGTGAACTCGTATTCACGGAGCTTTCGAACCTGCGGGCGCCCCACGCAATCCGACACTGAGAGCGGTGATCAGCGGCAAGCGTTCATGCCTATACCAGTGCTACGCCTACTTTTCCAGTGGGCTAATTAGCCACCGCCGAAAGCTACTTGGAACCGATAGGGCATCTTCATGTTTTGGCACGAAACTCGTTCGCAGCCCCGTGCGAGCGCAACGTTGAATCGTGTTAGAAGACGCAAGAAACACGCTCTTTCAGTACGCCCCGTTCGTGCTTGCTCGAGGAGCTGCAATAGCGCTTAACCGTGTGCGGGTGCATTAGAAAACCCCCAAGCGGTGACTAGCATGCCTCCGCGCTGTTCTGTGTGCACTACCACGATAACTTGATACGTGCGCAGACGGAGGGGGGCATTGCGGGGGCGATAAACACGGGGCGATGCCCCTTCCGTTGGCCGAAACATCCCGAAAAGAGTGTCAGCACCCCACACCTTCAAAGAGGCAAAATACACGAATCCTAAACGTCTTACTCGTGCCTTGCCCTCACATCCCAACGAAAGAAAAACGAGGCATTTCTCTACGAATCTGCACGCATGCTTTACGAATCTTAACACGTGCTCTACAAATCAATACACATGCTTTATGCTTGCCAGAGAAACGAAAACCAAAAGAGTCACGCTTCATTTCGTGTGCGCCAATTTTTGCACATGCTTGTCCGTCCTCCGCAGAGCGCAGAAGGCAGCCCCGAGTGGAGGCACAGCAACAGCGCGGCGGCGGTGCGAACACCCTCCGTCAGTCACAACCCCTCCAAGGAAGTTGGCGGCAGCACCGGAAGCAGGATAGCGCTGCAGTCGTCCAGCCTCGAGCCGACCCCCGAGGAGGATTCCGACACCAGCCTGTCGAACGACGCCAGCGGGACCGATTGGAGGGCACGGCGAAGATCGACTAAGGGTGGGTCCCGGCAACCGCCAGGGATCGACGGTGGGTCGGCGACGATCACTTCTGACTCGTACGACAGCGACCCTCTCGGCAAGGGGCGGGGCGGTGGTAGCGGAGAGCGCCCCCCCAGCGGAAGCTGCTGGCTAGGAGGGAAGCAGCCAGCGGAGATCGAGGGGCTGCCGAATCGGTCGACCGTTGACTGGGAGGTGGCAGTCGTCATGTCGTCAACAAATGCCGATGAGATGGTGAGTTGTAGGGAAAAATCGTCTGGAAAAGCGCGAGCGACACGGCCAGTTGCCGAAATAAGTGTGTGGTGGAGTAAGTAGTTGTAATACTCTCCGCCGTACCCCGCAGACGTGTTACCTCGCGTGTGGACTAACCACGCTAGTTATTTCTGGAAAAAGGCACGCTTCTGGCTAGGGGGGACTCCGCCGAGTAGCACGTGCAAAGATGTCCGGATGGATGCACCATCCGTTGACCCCTACTGGGACGTGAATCCCCGTAGGAGGGCAGGCATCATTAGATCGTTGCGCACCTCTGGGAAGGCACGGGCGGACTGCATCATTGTAGACAGGCCGCCGCCAGCAATGCTGTCGTTTCAGAATTCCAGCCCAAGATACCAAACATCGAACAGCTCGATCATGAACTGCAGTAGGCCACCTCGTGTTGTACCACGACCTGCCTTCAATACACAGTCTAGGGTGGTATAACAGTCCACCCCCCCCTAATTTTTTTCCTGGGCAACTAACAACACCATCTTAACGCATTCTTTCCATTCCGCCCCCGCCCCGTCGTTGCATCGAACGCACGGCACCGTCGCCATTTCAACATCAACATCAACATCAACATCAACATCGCCGCTCATCCTTAGGTGCAAAAGTACGTGCAGACGCGAAAGGATTTCACTTCCGGCCGAAGAGGCTCCATCAACGTCTCCTCGCTAGCAGCTCGGCGGCGCAGCTCCGTACTACTACCCCCCGGTGCCAAACCAACTACCCCGGCGGCCGGTGGCAGCGGCGCAGTCACCGCGATTGCATCCACAGCCAGTAGCAGGGAGGCAATGACCAAATCCCTGAGCGGTGCGTTGCAGAGGAGAGGGTCCGCGCAACGAGGTGGCCGACGCGCGTCGGCATTCGTGCGCCAGTCTCCACATGACCGGGCGGCGCAGGGGAGTGCGCCACGCAAAGCTTCGTTAGCCGCCCACCTCGGTGGAAGGCCCTCGTCTGTCCCAAGCTTTCCCACCGAAGGTAGTTGGGGTTCGCCGGCGTTGGGGGTGGCCGCGGCACCTTCCCTCCCGCGACGAAAAGCATCGCTTTTGCCGGTCAAAGAGGGTGCTGGGGGGAGGCAACCTCTTGCCGTGATCGAGAACGCCGAGAAGACCGGAAGAAATGACGTTGACGATGCCGACAAGGAGAAGGGGGGGGTTAGCGTTGAATCCATCGCAGACTCGAAAGGCGAGCCGTTTGACGCGGGGTCGAAATTTCCGGTCACGAACTTGTAGGAATAGACGACCAGTCTCAATTCACGCTTCGAGGAATAGTTTTACTGCCGTGAGTAGCATTAGACCCAGATGGGGCAACTCGCCTCTGCTTTACCCTCCTGTGTATGCTGTTTTTGTCCCGAGTGCGTTTCAGCTCAATATGTCGGCCCAGTTGGCCCGCCGTTCTGCGCTTTGTTAATCGGGTCTTGGTGCCCCAGTAGTGCCGACGGTGGGGCACAGTTTTTTTTCTGCCAAAAAAAATAGGGCGTCGAGTTTGGACTCTCGATTCCAACAAACCAGGACCCCAAAAAAAGCTGGACACACTTATCAATCCCGCATCTCTTCCATTGGTTGTACTCACCATTGGTTGTACTCATCATGCCTTGTCGTTTTTTTGTATGGTCCATGGGGGTCGTATGTTTCGGCTGCGTAAGCTAATGGCCGGTGGCTTTAGGCAATGTCAGCACGCCGTTTGGAAAACACCTGTACCAGTTATAAGCGAGTGGCTTTTACTACTAGACCGACGAGCGCGCGTGCAGTCTATATTCCACGTTTTCCATCCCTAGTAGCACTTGTCGCGAGATTCCGTGGCCACCGCAGGTGGAACTACAGTAATTGTGGCAGGACATGTAGGCAAGACGTAAAATAGCAGTCGCTCGCCCCCGCTCGCAGGTTGATGCAATGATTTTCTTTACATGGAATTAACCTAAGCGCAGGAAGCGCAGTCGTGACAACACGACAGCACGACGACAACGCAACTAATCTGAGCTGGTACAGTACATGCCTACATCAAGTCGCCTCACTGTTGTCAAGACAAACAGAGATACGGCCACGCAATCCAGGTATCTGCCACCTACTGCGGCACCTGCCCTTCTCCAAGCATCTCAGGTTTGACACTTGTAGATCGCGCAAAAGGGCGCCAGCGTGCTTGAGAGCCGACTGGAAACAGCTGAAACAAATGAAACTGGATTTAACAGCGCAATTCGATACTGCCAACACCATTGGACACATGCTCGTACGTCAATCAGAATAATAACACCATTAATTAGTATTTGCCTTCTGAGGTTCCTCACTTGGGGAGCTCGATACCTCACCCAAAACCTGATTTGTAAGGAGCAAACCGAAAGTGCAACCCGGTGACCACACCCGTGGCCTTGGTACACAAAACAATCGGTTTGCAAAACAATAACGACATTCCGACGATTTGGGGTTAATAGGTTAGGAGCCCCGTCATTCAGAAAAAGTGCTATACTAATACCTAGTCTAGCGTAGCACGCGTCATTGCGTGGAGAAAGCGCGCAGCCCGTACAGGGTCAAATCATCCACATCGCCGGCGGAGCTACGGCACGACTGCGGCACGATCACAACCCCATTATACCCTCGCCCTGAAAGTGGCTTTGCAACACTCTTAATAGAAAGAGGTCAACACATTATTTCGTGGGGATGAAAATTACGCAGTCGCCGGGTTGCAAAAGACCACGTCACACGCACGGCGAACAAACTCCTCCGAACGGAAAACTGCAAGAGCGTAATAACCTAACTCAGTAGGCGTGACACACACGGCACGCGTGGGCGCATTCATAGACACTAAGGGCCCGTGCGCCGCGCCAAAATCGCGGGATACATTCATCAGTCTTGTCAGCCGCCAAACAAACAAAAAAACGCTTAACGCCCGTACAGGGTGCGTATGGGAAAAAATAAACCCACAAAAAAGATCGTTCAATCGAAGCTCAAGGCTTTCGCGCGTCTCGTGCGGACGAACGGAGACCTCATGGCAACCCCGCTGCTTTGTTCTGAGGAGTCTCGTCGGGGAACACCTATTCATAGGTCAGAGGCCGGGAAAACACGAGCAGGCATGAGCGGTAGCGCGAACATAAGGAGTTGGGATTGCGATCGACCCACGAAAGCTTGCTTCCAGTCTGTCTGGACATGTGCTGCGTTGTGTTGGCGACGGCAGCCAACTGCAAAACGAACATAGCGCTAGGCAAGGAGCGGGCATCCAGATGGCTGAAACGAGCGTGTTTGGTTGTGGTGGCCTAGATCATTCTGCAATAATACGTTCACCGACCGCACGAGGAGAGGACGCAGAGAGGGCGGCAGCACCGTCGGCACGGGCAGGACCCAAGTAAAAGCCATGGCAGAACACTACATATTGCAGCCCGGTCTTCCGAGCGACCGAGCCCCGAGCGGGCCACTAGGCCCAATTATTTCGCCTGCAACTATCTTCCTTTCCCAAGCTTCAGACGGTGAGCGGCTGCAAAATGACCCTTTTCCCGTTTGCAGGATACGTTCGGCAAAAAATACGAGAGGAAACGGTAATCACTACGTCCCAGGTAATGTGAGTTGCACGACAGACAGCATGCCCCAGGAGCGTGACGGACGGGCGCAAAACAACGATTTCGTACTACTGCGAACAGCACGGGACACAAGCTGGCATGGACGGCAACATGATGCATACCTCAAAGCCGTCGAAAAACCCTGTGTACTCTGCCCACTCCACATTAACGTCCTGGATTCTTTGAGACAAGCCTGCGCGAAGCAAGCAGCCGTCGCCGCAGGAAATAAAAGGGGTGGGAGGGATAAGAACTCGCGCGTCAGTGCTGATTTTTGCGGGCAAGCCTTTGGGGCTAGGGCCGGAGTAAGAGGCAGTGCCCCGCCAGCGGCAATAGTCTCTTCCCCGTCCCCGTGAGAAAAATAAACGAACTAAATAAGGAAAACAAATTTCCCGCAAAATAGCTCGTCAGGCACCATAGCCGGACGCTCAATGAGCAGCAAAACGAGCTTGCAACAGCAGTAGCACCACCAGCAGCAGGACCCGATTCCGCCCGGTTGGCAGCCCAGCACTCACCGGGACCTTTCTTGCACCACCGCGCGAAGCTGCGGATGGCGCTCGTCTTGCCCTCTACGATAATCTCCGTCTCTCCGTTGCCCAGCTACTTCAGCGCCCCACACAACTTGCGGTTGAAGTGGGCCTCGTTCCTGGCGTGTGCTCGGAAGTAG
>JBBMKB010076466.1:0-13165 GCA_037833945.1 Alaria marginata | reverse complement strand
TGGCGTATTAAGGACTACAGGTACACACACACGCGCGCGATGGACCGAACGAGAGAGAACTTGTTGTAACTATAACCGCTCTTTTGTGCTGTGTGACATACACACCACCACCAGTAGTGGTAGTAGGTACGGGCACGTGCGTACAGTGGGCAGCAGTTCCAGCAGCCGTACACACAATTTCATACAGCAAGCAGTAGAAAGTAGATACCGGTACGCACAGCAAGCAAAAGCACACAACAAACACACATATGAATACCTTGTACATACACAACGAATAGCTCACAGACGACACACAACACACGGCCGACCGGCACGAGCGCGATCGACGCTTTCCTTGCTTACCCATCAACATCGAGCACGTCCAGTGTTCGTGTTGTATTATTCTTCGTCGTAGAGAGACACGATCTTTGTGGTCACAAGCGACGAGACATATATGGAAGAAAAACATTATATACAGCTCCTGTATTGTGTTCTTCACACCAAACCTGTAGACGCGTTCTACGATAGAGGTAGCACTTTTTGGGGGTTTTGTTTCTGAATGACGGGGCTCCTTAACCCAAAATCGTCGGAATGTCATTCTATTCTTGCAATATACTTTTTTTTGTATAGATGGACCACGGGTTTGTTCATCGGATTTCATTTTCAGTTTGCTCAAAATCACTTACTAATAGTATAGAGCTCCTCAAGTGAGGAGCTTCAGAAAAAAAACGGTGAACCTCTATCGTAGAATGTGTCTGTACTCGTATTTCTATAATATCCTTCGGTGTATAGCCAGCACCTCCAGTGTCCGTGCTATGTGATTGTTTATGCTAGAGATATGCGATACGAAGTACACGTTTTGTGGTCACAACACGGGTGGAAGGGACCCTCCCGTTTCGTCGACTTAGTACTGTAGAATGTGGGCAAAACGAAGACATTCAGAGCACTTTTTGGAAAGACAGCTCTGACGCGAAACCCACAGAACGTCGGCAAACTCGAAACGGCAGCCTTTGGAAGCACCTTTTCGAACGCCATAAATCACTCCAAGCTCACAGAATGTGGGCAAATTCGTACGGTGGCGGTACGGTGGTGTATAAGAATCCAAAAGGTGCTGAAAAGGTCGGCCTTTTGACCACCTTCTACAGTGCGATGTCGACGAAACGGGGGGTTTCCGCCCACCCGTGAAGCGGCGACGAGTAAAAAACGGAAGGAATGCACTCTATAAAGTATTGTGTTGTGTTCTTCACAGCAACCCGTTAGTTTTACCCTTGCAATAGCCAGCATATCCAGTGTCCGTACGGTGTTCTTCTTCATCCTGGAGCGATACACGCTCTGTGGTCATAGAGGCATGTAATGCATCGCAAATGCAGCACGGACATTTGGGAATGCAAAGTCAAACGTGCTGACTGGATACGAAGAGCAGAACATTTGTATACACCAGCCAGCAAACCAGACAAATCGCAGGAAAAAAGAGAAGGTATACACTACGTACGGTCTACGTGAGAATAAACGCTACGCGAGAAATACAAGAACCAGAGGGTGTTTATATGCGGAGGCCGCCGGGCTGTTGATCGCATTGCACTTAACTTCTATTTGTTTGCTCAGATTCAGTTTTAGGCTGTGATGTACTGGGAGGGCGTAGACCTCCTGAACCGAGGAGCCTGAACAATACGGAGAATATTCAATAGTGTGCTGCACCTCTACCACCGTAGTGTGCGTCTAGTCGAGCCACGACGACACCGGTAGTGCAGGGCGGAGTTGTTTGAGGTTCCCGTGACAGCCATTCGTAAGGCGACGCATGCGACGGTAGAGGTTCACATACTCATCACATACTCACCATAGACTCATCACATACTCATCACATACTCATCACATACTCATCACATACTCATCACATACTTATCGCATCCTCATATCATACCCACCACATACTCATCACATACTCACATGCTCACATACTCTGTTGTAAGGCTCCTCGCTTAAGGAGCTCCAAACTTAGTTTGAGAACAAAATAAAAGTGATAAACGGTGACCAATCCCATGGCCTAGGCATGCATCCAATGTTATTGCAATACTCGAATAGGGTCCCAACGATATTGGGTGAGGGGTTCCTGAGTTGAGGATCCCCGTCAATAAGAAAAAACAATGAGCAAACTGTGCTACCACTATGATACTATCGTAGCACGTGTCTGGTGTTGTCATGGGCTTTGGAATGTTTTGCGTTACCCCGGACCAAGGCCACGGTAGGGGGGTCACTTTTTGGGCTCGGGCGGGTGATTACCCTCTACGAATCTGTTTACAGGCTTACATCTGGTGAAGCGTATTTCCCTCGCTCTCTCTCTCTCTCTCTCTCTCTCTCTCTCTCTCTCTCTCTCTCTCTCTCTCTCTCTCTCTCTCTCGCACTCTCTCTCTATCTCTATGTTTCTGTCTCTGTCTCTCTCTTTCTATCTGTCTCTCCCTCTATCTCCATATCTCTTTCTATGAAATGTCTCTATCTATCTACTTCGTATATATACAAGATAGCTTCGGTAGAAGAAGCGACGACTACGCCTGTAGATTGTGGATCGTGCCTCTAGTCTCCCCTTCTCTCCAATATATCTTAATCTCAAACTCAAATGGGCAGATATCATTCGTCATTCTCAAGTCAATATAGAATCAATCGAAAAACGGAAGTCAGTAGCAAGCAATCGTTTTTTTCGGGCAATGCCCTCGCTGATGGCGTGTTGATCCTTTCTCCTCCACCCTCTATATTTTGGGGCAGCTGCTCCTCCCGTGCGCCCATCCCCAACCGACGATGCAGACTCCTCCCGCAGTGCCCATCGTCCCTCCCTCTCTCGTCTCCTTCCTCGGGGGCAATGTCCCCCCCATCAACCACCCGCGGGCGTAGTCTTTCAGCAGTCCAGGAAAATTATTCTGCCAAAACGCTTTCAGCATTACTCCCGCCTTCTCCACCTCATCTCCGGCTCCCTTTGCTATCCAACTAACTCCTTCTATCTTGCTCTCCTCTTATCTTGTGCAAACCAGACCCACGGCCGCATCCGGCATATATTTGGCTTAACTGGGGTGTTGTGGCGTCGGTAACACAAGCGGCGGTAACGATGGCGGCGGCGGTAATGATGATGGCGGCAGCGGCGGCGGTAGTTGCGGTGGTGGTATTGACAGCGGTGGCGGCGGTTGCGTTCTATTGTCGCGGCAAGCGCAGCAATCCTCTGAATGCTACTCTTCTTGGGGACCTTGCTGCTAGAGCTGCTGCTGCCTCTGCAGCTGGTGCAATCCAGCGCCATCGCCACCAGCGCCAAGCGAACCTACGAACTACGGCTCATACTTGGCTTTGCTGGGATCGAGCTCATGCTGCCGGGGTGGCTTCTCCTTTCCCTCCTCTTCTTCCCCCTCGTACGCATCTACTTACTCTTCTTCTTGCAGTTTCCTCACGACCTCCGCTTGAACCTCATACTGCTCCTCGTGGAGAAATCGAAGCTTCTCCTTCGTCATTGGCATTATCGGCACTCGCCATGACTAACACTGAGTCAGGCCGGGCTGCGCTGAATACGGCGCTCTTAGGGCTTCCTCTGCGAGTCCGACCTCTTTCTGGAACTTCTGGGTCGCTACCCGAAGCTTGAGAATTTCCTTCTCTTCACGGAAATATGTCACGCTGGCTTCCATGCTTTGCCCAACTGAATCAGGTATCGCTGGAGCAGGTTTCCACCTCTCTAGGCTGGCCTTGGCTACGCTTACCAATAGAAGATAACCGGCTCACTAGTGTGTTGATTGGTGTCTAAAGGTATAGGCGCAGCTGGCATGGGAAGGCGTGGTTGGTAACTCAAGACAGCAGTAACACATAACTCTTTCTTCGTCTTATTCCCAGGCTGTCGAGCTGGCTCAGTCTCATAAGGAGGTACAACACGAGTGACACCGGTATGCTCGCACATTATCCCGATATCCCAATATCCCTCTACCAGAATCCCTCTCCAGCATGGAACTCCTCAATATACGATGGATCTTATGTGTCGTATTCCTGAGCACAATCAACAGTACTGAATTCTGCATTTGATCCATGTTGAATCTACCGGTACAACTTTTCTCTATTAGCAGACCGGTATGAGATGATAGTCACTGAACTTGCTGAACCTCTTGGGGGTGGTTTGCTCTCTTAACGGGCCCCAGCCGAGCCAATCAATGGCATACCCGCAGGTTGGGTTCCCACACTGCCCGGGGCGGTATCGATGCGGGGGAAATCCGTTTTCGTTCCCGGGTTGTCGAAGTTTTAAAGATATGGGAATGTTTCTGGACCGGGAATGGGACCCTATCCTCCCCGGGTGGCTCTATATATATGAGCCCCAGCCAATCAGCGATCGGCCGGTGGGGGCGAGTTTTCCACACCGTACGGAGCGGTATCAACCTGGGCGACATCCGCTTGTGTCCCCGGGATATCAAATTTGGATATGCGTGAAAGGATTGTGATCCGGGGAGGGCAACCTACCCTCCCCGGGTGACGCTATATTTATTTACGACCCCCAGCCAATCAACGATCAGCCAATGGGGTTGGGTTTTCCGCACTGTGCGGGGCGGTGTCGATCCGGGGGATCATCGATACTCTGCCCGGGCTGTCGGAGTTGTAGTAGTGTAGATGGATTTCTAACCCGGGGATCGGGCCCTATCCTCCCCGGAGGGCGCTGACTCTACGCGCTTTGGCCAATCAGCGACCAGCAATGGGATTGGGGTGTCCACACTGCGCCGGGCGGTGTTGACCCGGGAGAAATCAGTTTTCGTGCCCCGGTTGTCGAAGGTGTAGAGACATGGAAGGCTATCGGAACCGGGGGTGGGGCCTTATCCTCCCCAGGTGCGGTGGGACCGGGGGGTTGGGGTTTCCTCACCGTAGAAAGCGGTGTCGACCCGGGAGATCTCCGTCTTCGTCCCCTGGTTGTCGGAGTTGTAGATGTATAGATTGATTTCCGAACCGGCGATGGAGCCCTATCTTCCATGGGCGGCGCTGGCTCTATGTGTATACGAGCCCCAGGCAATCAGCGATGGTCCGGCGGGGATGGGGTTTCCACACCGTGCGGAGTGGTATCAACTCGGGGAATCAACCGGCCAATCGGCGATCGTCCGGCGGGGCTGGGGTTTCCACACCATGAGGGGCGGTATCAACTCGGGTAATCTCCGTTTTGGTCCCGGGGTGTCGGAGTTGCAGAGATACGGAGGGATTTCTGCACCAGGGATAAGGCGCTATCCTCCCCGGGTGGCGCTGGCTCTACGCGATCGAGATATTCAGCGATTGGCCAGCGAGGTTGGGGTTTGTTCACCGTGAGAGGCGGTGTCGTCCCGGGAGAACTCGGTTTTGGTCCCCGGGGTGGTGGAGTTGTAGAGATACGGAGGAATTTGTAGTCTGGGGATGGGCCGCTATCCTCTCCGGGTTTGTACTGGCTCTACGCACTCCAGTCATTCAGCCATCGGCCAGCGAGGTTGGGTTTTCCACACCGTGTGAGGCGGTGTAGGCCCGGGAAAACTCATTTTTCGTCCCCGGGCTGTCGGAGTCGTAGAGATACGGAGAGATTGATGATCCGGCGATGGGGCCCTGCCTTCCCCGGGTTTGTACTGGCTCTGGGCGCTCCAGCGCTCCAGCCAATCAACAATGGACGAGCGGGGTTCGGGTTTCCACACCATTCGGGGCGGTGTCGCCCCGAGAAAACTCGTTTTTCGTCCCCAGGGTGTTGGAGTTGTAGAGATACGGAGGTATTTATGACACGGGGATGGGGACCTATCCTCCCCGAGTGCGGCGGGACCGGGGGCGTTGCCCCGACGGGAATTTCCGCCGCGCGCCCGGCGCTCCCCCATTCGCCGTGGACAGGCAGGGGGGGGGGCTCGACCAATGAGATTGGGGCTAGGAAAACGCAGGAATGAAAAGCATTTGCCTATTATATTCTATAATGTTATAGGCGAATGACTTTCATCCCTGCGTTTTCCGAGCCCCAAGCCCATTGGCCGGGGAACGCCCCCCGCCCGCCCTCGGCCAATCGGGGGGCGCCGAGCGCACTGCGGGAGTTGCCCCTCGGGGCAACCCCCCCGGTCCCACCGCACCCGGGGAAGATAGGGCCCCATCCCCGTTTCAGACATCCCTCCCTATCACTACAACACCGACACCCCGGGGACGAAAACCGAGTTCTCCCGGCTAGACACCGCCCCGAATAGTGTGGAAACCCCAACCCCACTGCCCGATCGCTGATTGGCTGGAGCGCGAAAAGCCAGCGCAAACCCGGCGAGGATATGGCTCCATCGTCAGATCGTCAATCCCTCCGTATATCTACGACTCCGACAGCCCGGGGACGAAAAATGATTTTTCCCGGGTCGACACCGCCTCACACAGTGTGGAAAACCCAACCTCGCTGGCCGATCGCTGAATGACTGGAGCGCGTAGAGCCAGCGTCACCCGTTGAGGATAGCGCCTCGTCCCTGGTGCAGAAATCCCTCCGTATTCCTACAACTCTGACACACCCGAAACGAAAATGGTGTTCTCCCGGGTCGACACCGCCCCGCACGGTGTCAAAACCCTAACCCCGCTCGCTGTTTGCTGATTGGTTTAAGCGCGTAGAGCCAGTGTTAAACCGAGGAGGATAGGGCCCCATCCTTGGATCGGAAATCTCTCCGTATCTCTACAACTCCGACACCCTGGGGACGGAAATGGTGTTCTCCCGGGTCGACACCGCTTTCTACGGTGTGGAAACCTCAACCCCGCTCGCCGGTCGCTGATTGGCTAGGCTCATACATAGAGTCAACGCGACCCGGGGATGATAGCTCCCCATCCCCGAATCATAAATCGTTTCATATATCTACCACTTCGACACCCCGGGACGAAAACGGAGATCGCCCGGTTGATTCCGCCCCGACAAATGTTGAAACCCCAATCCCCCAATACCGCATACCGCCGTACCCAGGGAGGATAGGGCCCCATCCCCCGTTGAGACATCCTTCCATATCTCTACAACTCCTATAGCTCGGGGACAAAAACCGAGTTCTCCCGGTTCGACACCGCCCCGCACGGTGTGAAAACCCCACATCCATTGGCCGATCGCTGATTGGCTGGAGCGCGTAGAGCCAGTCAAACCCGGGAAGGATAGGGCCCCGTCCTGGCATCATAAACCCCTCCGTATCTCTACAACTCCGACACCCCTAGGGCGAAAGCGGTGTTTTCCCGGGGCGACACCGCCCCACACGGTGTAGAAACCCCAACCCCGCTCGCCGATCGCTGATTTTGTAAAGCGCGTTGAGCCAGCGTAAACCCGGGGAGGGTAGGGCCCCATCCACGGATCAGAAATCCCTTCGTACCTCTACAATTCCGACACCCCGGGGACTAAAACGGTGTTTTCCCGGGTCGACACCGCTCCGCACGGTGTGGAAACCCCAACCCCGCTCGCCGATCGCTGATTGACTGGGGCTCGCACTTAGAGCCAGCGCAACCCGGGGAGGGTAGAGGGCCCCATCACCGGTTCGGAAATGCATCTATATGTCTACCACTCCGGCAACCACGGAACGAAAACGGAGATGCCCGGGGTTGATACCGCCCCGCACGGTGTGGAAACCCCAAGCCCCCAATACCGCACACCACCGCACCCGGGGAGGATAGGGCACCATCCTCGGTTGAGACATCCTTCCATATCTCTACAAATCCGATGGCCCGGGAACGAAAACCGAGTTCTGTCGGGTCGACACCGCCCCGCACGGTGTGGACACCCCAATCCCATTGGCCGATCGCTGATTGGCTGGAGCGCGTAGAGCCAGTGCCAAACCGGGGAGGATAGGGCCCCATCCCTGGATTAGAATTCCCTCCGTATATATGCACAACTCCGATAGCCCGGGGACGAAAACCGAGTTCTCCCGGGTCGACACCGCCCCGCACGGTATGGAAACACCAACCCCTTTGGCTGATCGTTGATTGGTTGGAGCCCGTAGCGCCATCGTCACCCGGGGAGGATAGGTTTCCACAAAACTACTAATCCGATATCGCGGGGACACAAACGGAGATTCCCCGGGTTGATACCGTCCCGCACGGTATGCAAACCTCAACCTCACCGGCCGACCGCCGATTGGCTGGGGCCCCGAATATAGAGCCAGCGCCACCCGGGGAGGAAAGGGTCACATCCCCGGTTCAGGAATATGCCTATATCGCTACAACTTCGACAACCCGGGGACAAACACGGAGTTCCCCCGGGTCGATACCCGCTCCGCGCGGTGTGGAAACCCAACCTCCGTGTATTCCATTCATTGGCTTGGCTGGGGTTCGTAGAGGGAGCAAACCACCCCCAAGCGGTTCAGCAAGTTCAGTGACTATCATCTTATTATACTGGCCTACCTATTATATGTGTAAAGAAGCTATGGATTTAACATGGGTCAAATGCAGAGTTCGGTACAAATCGAGAGGGAGCTCGGTGTAACTTGGTTTCCGAAGTAGCAGAAATCAACCTCACAAAGTATTCAGCAGTCAGCAGCAAGGAGCATAAGTAGGAAGCAACTCAGAACGACACACCAACACCACACCCGTCCTCAGTCGACAGGCAAACGACCCAAACAGCAGCCGCGTAGACAGGCACAGCACGTTTTTAACACCTCCTCGACTGCTCCAACGAGTCTGGGACCAAAGCGGCGACCCCCCGATACCATGCCGCGACGAATAAATGCAACTTCTGTTTCCGTCGATACCAACTACGACCTTCGCTTGGCGCAGCCCAATAAGAAAAAATAAATCGCGCGAAGGGCGCCGATTTTTGCGCCTGTATATTTAACATATATAGTTCGAAGTATATCTGTCTATCTACACCTACAAGTCTATATCTATCTGCTGTATATATATATATATATATATATCTACAGCAGTATCTACAGTTTGTATCTATGTATCTATGTCCATCTATTTATCTACATCTAGAGTTTCTACAGGGTCTATCTATTTATATATGCAACTCACACTGTATCTATCTACTTCGTATGTATATCTCTATGTGTACCCCCCCCGCCCCCCTTCCCTCTCTCACCCTCTTACACACGCACAAAGCCAGACCTGCTATTGGGGTCAAACAAAAAAATATATACTTTTCTGTTTCGCGATAAGCCTTATAACACTTATAACACCATTCCAACAAATACTTTGTTATTACGCTGTGAGAACGAAATTCTTGTATGTCCCCCTTTTGGACGGCGTACAGAGCCCCTCGTGCAGCCACGTGTTACGATAGTGGTATTATACCACGTTTTCGTACTAATAGTTTTATTTTCTGGTAGACGGAGATCCTCAACTCTTGACCTACCCAACAGTGTTTTCATCCTATCAACAAATAGGTTTGTCATTAATATTCGTTTTATACCTAGGCCATGGGATTCATCACAGCGTTGCACTCTTATTTTGTTCTCAAAATCAGTGTAGAGCCCCTTAAGTGAAGGGGGCCAAGCCTGCGGTACGGTAGGGGGTGTATGCGGTGCGGTAGGGGGGGGGGGGCTAACGGGGCCTCTTGTTTCAGCGGCTGAAGGCCCCTCACACGAGTGCATGCCCTATATAGGTTTGCCACTCGTAAGCGTTGGAGGCGTTTTAGCTTCCTGATGTGCACCGCCATGAAATTAGTTTTTACGCTCGCGTTTTTGAGTGAGGTACTGGGTCGTTTGCGCTGAGGGGCTTCCCCCAGTAATGAAAACGGGGTTACCTCCCCCTACCTTAGCCCGGGCCGGAGCCTGATAAAAAACCATGTATGTGCGCATCTACCGTGGTGTGTGTCTGCAAGTAACTAAATGTAACTAAATGTAACTAACTGCCTGTCATCGGTAGCAAATATAGGGGTTCCCCGCCCCACCTATTGTAGTAATAAGCCTTCGTCCCCGCCACTGGTCATTCTCCTGCTGCGAGGTCGTCCCCGATTCGGCCCTTTCTTCCCTTGCCTACCGCGTTTTTCTTTCAAATTAATTGCCTTCGCCGTCGTATTGATTGGTCGCTGCGCTTCCTAAAAACACGCCCAGGTGAAGGTACAATAGTGATCCGGCTGGCAATCGCGCAGCACACGGAAGCTCGTTCCAAGAAAGGTCAGCGCGGGTCATCATGAAACTACTGGGGATGAGTGGTTCCACTCGAATGGCGGTGGCGTCTACTCTGTTGGCGGGACTTGCACATGGTCTCCCGAATGCTGCGGGTACGGTTCATCAGAATAACGCCTCCTCATCGTTAATATTGCCGAAAACCGTTTTCAGCTCCAAACTACGCATGGTGCTTGCGGTGGGGCTTGAAGGGACGGGGCATGACTACTTGCTTCAGGTATGTTTTGACCCAATAAGCATTTGTATTCATTGTTTTTTCGAGATTTTCACGCATAACAAGCGTGTTGTTTTGATATTATTCTGTGAACCTTCGCTGGGCATGAGTGTTTCCGGTGGAATTGCCCGTGGTGGTGGTGGTGGTGGTGGTGGTGGTGGTGGTGGCGGTGGTGGTGGGGGGGAGCATTTTAGCAGGATTTGTATCTGGCCTTCCCGAGACTTCGGGGTCAGTTTTGGTTTGGGGAAATACCTCTCTCACTGTATTGCCAAAATCCGTGTTTAGCTCTAGCCCACGCATGGTTGTCGCAGTGAGGTGATGTGATTTTTCTGTAGTCGGTTTGGCATACTTCCATCGGAAACCCATGGGAGGTCCATGGGCCAGCGGTATAACCCGTGGATGGCCTATGGAGTCATCCCACGGTAGGTGTGCAGCAGAAGCTAATATGACGAGCTCAATATTTCAACCTTAACACTACTGACTTCGAAGACATTCGTTCGCGCAACCCAACCGATGTTTCTATGCGCTAGTCCTAGAACAAATACACTCGCGAAACTGCCATATCAACCGGTAGTTCCTCGCTTAAAAAAGACCAACCGGTCAGAATCGTTTGGCCAAAAAGTGCAACCCCTACCGTGGGATGACTCCCAGGTGGGCAATGACCTGTTTAACAAGAATCCGAACCTGCTCCGAATGTCCGGGCCTTCTCGCGGCATTGTGAACTATCACGTCGATTCCTCCATAGGGTCGACTGTTCGGCACTACTATACGACTAATAGGTGGATCTATAATGTTTGGATAAAATCGCTGCGAACGTATCGCATCAAAATATACCTTATCGTAGACGGAACACTACTGTATACACTAGACACTAGTTCAGACAGTAGTTAAGACCCATTTTAGCGAAACTTTAATGCAACCAGGATATTTGGTAAAAGTCTATTCTACAGGTGGAGGACGGCCTGTTTAACAGAAATCGCGACTTGGTCCGACTGTTCGGCACTCCTCGTGGCATGATCAAACATTCTCCCCTTCTCGGAGCATTTGTGTGGCCGAATGCCGGCCAATGTGCGGAACCTTGTAACGTAATACTAACGACTTGTCAAAGGCTACTTGACGATGACCTGTCTAACAAGAACCGGGACCTGGTCCAAATGTCAGGAACCCTCAGGGCAACACAGGGCTGGACAGTTGCACGGAACAATATCTGTGGGTTGGCGGGGTTACCGAGTGGTAGAGCAGTAGATCATCAAGAATGTAAGGAACTACTCGCCGCATGGTCAACTACCGCGTCGACTCCCCAATAGGGTTAACTATTCGCCATTACGACCACGCGCTGGCCTCGGCAAGGACTGAGCTGGAATACAATACGACTTGACTATATACTGTAGTCTGATCGTATTTTTAGAACGTCCCCCTGTTGACCCTCGTGCCTGTCACGGAGGAGACTCGCCGACCTATATCCTTCACATGAGGCCATACCCACACAAGCGCAGTGCGTGCGATCGAAGTAATATTGCATGCAGCTTGCAAAGATGAGTGTTGACGACTTCCTGTATCTCATAGCTGAGGACAATTTCCTTTCTTTGCATATATACCGTCAGGTGGACGACGACCTGTTTAACAAGAATCAAAACCTAGTCCGAATGCCCGGGACTACTCGAGGCATGGTCAACTACCACGTCGACTCCTCCATGGGGTCTACTATTCGGCACTACGATCAAGCGCTCGCCTTGGCGAGGACGGAGATGCGGAAGGTGGCGCAGCTCGGCGCAGATCTGCCTCTCCCCGGCACGGTGATGATCATACACGGAAGGTATGCTAACCCTATACCCTATACCCTATACCCTATACCCTACCTGGTATACCCTATACCCTATACCCTATACCCTATACCCTATACCTTATACCCTATACCATTACTCGACGCATGCTACAATAGTGTTACGATAGGGGCAGCACCTAAATCTGCGGAGGCTCTTAATGTGAGGAGCCCTCTCACCCATCCGACCGTTTCCGGAAACTGCCTATAGTGAGAACTGAAAGTTCAACTAGACTAGCAAGTAATCCCATGGCGCAGGTATACAGTAGTACCACGAATTAGATTGTGCAAACCTCAAACGGTATTCAGACGAGTTTCGGCGATTCTTTAGTTGAGGAGGGTCATCAGCCAGAGTTGCACCCTTTGGCGGCGCATGCTACGGGAGAGGTGCACCTTTCTTTCTGTTGTTTTTGATGGGGCTCCTCACTTTCTAATATGATATTACTCTATACTATTACTAAGTGATTTGGAGAACATCATAAGTTCTCCTCGATGAACAATCCCATGGACAAAGTCTACAGCGAAACATGTTGCAAAAACAGCTTGAAATCCAGACGATTTTGGGTTAATAGGTCAATAGGTTGATAGGTTAATAGGTCAATAGGTCAATAGGTCAATAGGTTAATAGGTTAATAGGTTAAGGAGCCCCTCATTCTAAACACGTTTCAGCCAGCCCAAAGGTTACAATATTGTACCTACTGACACAATAGAGGTGCACGATTTTTGCTTCTGAGGCTCCTCCGTTGGAGAGTGTTACTGTATACCAGGTACCTCGTTTGACCAAACTGAAAGTGAACCCCGATGGACAAACCCATGTGGCCTAAGGATACAAAAAAATCGGACTGAAAACCAAGGAGCTTCCGACGATTTTGGGTTTTAAGGAGCCCCGTCATTCAGAAACAAAAAAAACAAAAAGTGCTACCTCTATCGTAGAACCCGTCTCCATAGGATTCTTCATCGGCTGGAGAGAAGGGTTAGGGTCACTTCGAGTTTCGGGTGAGGTATGATGGTATGATGGTATGATGGTATGATGGTATGATGGTATGATGGTATGATGGTGTGATGGTATGATGGTAT
>JBBMKB010076455.1:0-13165 GCA_037833945.1 Alaria marginata | reverse complement strand
TTTAACTTGATTTTAGAGTGTACCCGTTTTTGAGAGAAAACGGACCGGGTGTACCCGTTTTTGGTTATTGCCCTATTGGGAAGCCCCTCAGTTAGCAACAACATCCCCGTCAGTACCAAACCCTTTCGCACCTCGGACCGATCATTTAGATAATCTAGATCATCTGTATTATATCCCGTATCTGCGTTAGTGAGATGTTGCGCTGTATCTGGATCTGTAGAGTAAAGATCCAACCCAGCAAACACGTGCTAGATAATGCAGATCGCACGAATCCCACCGGGTGACATGTGCTAGACCATGCAGATCTTCCCCGAAAGACCTAGATAATCATGTAGGGATAGGTGATTGATGATCGATGATTGATGATTTGTGATTTGTGATTGATGATTGATGATTTGTGATTGATGATAGATGATGTGTCCGAGGTGTGAAACCTTTACCTTTGGCCGAAAAGTGCTGCAGTAGCGGTGAACCCACTGTGAAACCGTCCGGTGGAAGACTCTCAGTATGATAATACGAAGTAAATCGGCTTGTCAAGAAAAAAAACTATTAATAGATGTAACCAAGTTTCTTCCGCTACCCCAAACCCGGTCTTCACTTAGAAGTGTAACGCGTGTTCACCGACATAAACGACCTTTAAGATGCATGCTACTGTAATCAGTATAATAACACCCTTTTATTTCTGAGGTATGATATCTCATATTAGGAGCTCTATACCCCACTAAAAACTGGTTTTGGATAAAAATGAAAGTGCAACTCTGTCTTGAAGTCGGAGTTAAACCATACCAGACATCATATGTACCAACACTAGGTGCTTGTCACGGAGTGGTCTTAAACTACAACCCCAACAACCGCCACCATCAGCAACGACGACAACAACACCAACAACGACGTCGCAATTATTATTTCCGTAAATACATTCGCGCGCTGTTTCTTAGGCGGACGCGGCGGAAGGGGCTAATGCCCACCGGGAAACCCGGAAGTCGCAAGCGGCTGCAGAGAAAAAAGAGGCGAAAGAGAGGGAGGCGGAGGAGGAAGAAGAAGAAGAGGAGCAGGTCGAGGAGGTGAGATGTGACTACTTCGTGATCCCGCGTTAGTGCGGTTCCCTTTAGTGTGGGGCCCCAGTATAGTGCGGTGGCCTTTAGTACGGGTCCCCAATTTAGTCCGGTACCGTTTGTTACAGGGCCCTGATTGATTGCGAGGTCCTAATTTAGTGCGGTAAAAATCTCCACAGGCGGAAAAGGTAGGCTGGAGAGAGGTATCGAGGAGAAGATGAGATGTGATCACCCGTCGTGGTCCCTTGTTAGTGCTGTAACCTTTAGTGTGAGTCCACACTTGCGGTACTAGTTAGTACGGGTCGCCGATTTAGTGCGGTGAAATTCGCTGCAGGCATATTGGAGAGGAGGTCGGGCGAGGAAGAGGAGCAGGTGGAGAAGGTGGGCTTTGACTACGGTCGTGGTCCAGTTTAGTGCGGTGGTTAGAGGAAGTGAGTCGTGACTTTGGTCGTGGTCCCGCGTCACTGGCGCCCCTTCGGTGGTGGTTCCCCGACAGTGCGTTACCTGCGGTATTTTTATTTCAGCTGAACCCTGCACAGATAATTCAAATCGTGTAGATCAGCTTGGTGGAACCTTGAATGGATAATGCAGCTCTGTTAAAGTAATCTGTGTGATCTGCATTTTGCACTGATCGCGCCTGTGTGACATGTACAAGGGTGTGTTAGGTAAGGTACGTACTTAGGTATACCCGGGTATGTACCCGTACCCGACGCTTAGGTACGTTAGGTACGGGTCTCGATACCTTACCAAAGTGTTAGGTACGTTAGGTACGGACCCCGATACCTTACCTAAGTGTTAGGCACGTTAGGGACGGACCACGATACCTTACCTAAGTTTTAGGTGCGATAGGTACGGACCTCAATACCTTACCCGGGTTTAGGTATAGCCGTCGACGACATACCAGGGTTTAGGTACCAGCTCAAATACCTTACCCGGAATGTAAATATGTACCAGGTACATTATAGCGATAAACCTTACCTAAAGCTTAGGTACGATAGGTACGGACCTCAATACCCTACCCGGGTTTAGGTATACCCGTCGACGAGATACCCGGGGACGACCTCAATACCTTATCTAAGTGTCAGGTACGTTAGGTACGGACCCCGATACCTTCCTTAAGTGTTAGGTATGTTAGGTATGGACCACGATACCTTACCTAAGTTTTAGGTACGATATGTACGGACCTCAATACCCTACCCGGATTTAGGTAGAGCCGTCGACGAAATACCCGGGTTTAGGTACGAGCCTGGGGACGACCTCGATACCTTACCTAAGTGTTACCAGGTAGGTACGTTAGGTACGGACCCCGATACCTTACCTAAGTGTTAGGTACGTTAAGTACGGCCGTCAATACCCTACCTAAGTTTTAGGTGCGACCTCAAACACTTACCCGGGTATAGATATACCTTACCCAACACACCCTTGGACATGTACACTGCTCTAATCCGCGCTATCTTTCCACTGGTCTGACCCGTGTAATATTTACACTGGTCTGATCCGTGTGATCTGTGCACTGATATGATCTGTGTAACCTGTGCACTGATCTCATTCGTGTGATCTATGCACGGATCGGATTAATTGGATCTGTACACTGATCTGATCTATCCGACGTGTGCATACCTTCCGGCCGGTGCTACCGCTGCGTGCTAGCCGTTACCCTCCATCACCAACACTAGACCTTGTAGAGATGATGCAGCTCCGTGATAGTGATGTGTGTGTGATCTGTGATCTGTGTTTTCTATATACATATCTGATCTACCAGACGTGTGTCACCCTTCCCGCCGGTGCTACCGTTGCGTCTTGGTCTTGATCCCCCACTACACATTGCAGAGACGATGCAGCTCCGTGAAAACGATCTGTTTGATCTGTAGACTGATCTGATGTGTCTGACGTGTGCAACCTTTCCCGTGTCTGCTTCATACGCATTTTTGCCCTGACCCCCCCCCCTCCCCCGCGCGCTTCATCAGGCACGTGCTCGGTGGCATGCTGAGCGACAGGCACTCGCCAACGACAACGCAGCGGGCCCGGCCACTGCCACCGGTAATGTCGCGGGCTTAGCCGAAACACGTGCATCCCGAGGCGCCGGTGACTCTCGCAACGGTGGTGATGCTGGTCGCCGCCAGGCCGGGGTGGAGGCGAGCTCTGCTGACCAATCAGCGGCTGTGACTGACGTGGTCGCTTCTAAGCCGTCGCCGAGAGGGGCTGGCGGAAGGATTCGCCAGCCGATGTTTGGGGGTGAAGATGCCCCCGGCCACGCTATGCCCCGTCTCGGAGGCGATGGAAAGGTCGGTGGGGGCGGGAGGGGAGAGCGGGGCCGCGAAGAAGCTACGTTTGTTGACGGGGAGGGTGCTCGTGGAAGGGGCAAGGGACGTGGAGGGGGGAGGGGACTTCAGGCCCAACAAGAAGCTATGGTTGTTGGCGCGGTTGATGGGGGTGGGGTGGGTATGGACGCGAATAGAGCCCATGTGTCGGTCTCCACTAGCTCTGCCGTAGACGCCTCTGCTGGTCGTGCAGCGGCTTCGATAAGCGGTCCTTCCCTTGGCGTCGGTGGGGACACGAGAGCGAAATCTGTGTTTGGGAACGCCAACGCGTCTTTCGTGGGTCCGGTTAACCCTCGCGAGGCACTGCATGCGGGCGAAGGTGATGCGGAAGGGGAGGGGGGTGGGGGGGAGGAGGGGGAGCAAGTGGGCTGGCCGGGGATGGAGATGGGTATGAAGCGGCGCCTGACGTTCGGTCACTTTAAGGCGGAGGCTGCCGGTCGAGGCGGTGGTGGTGCTACCGTGCCTCCTGCTGGTATCGCTCCTACAGCTGCGGCCGTCCCTGCTGCTGCTGCACCTGCGGCTGCTCCTGCTCTTGCAGCTGCCCCTGCTGCGGCTACCGTTGGCGGGGGAGAAACATCGGGCGAGGTGAGGGAAGCGTTCCAATGTGTCGTCGGTTCGGTATTCTTCTTTCCGCGATAAAATGGTGGTGGTGGATGTTGTGAATAGCCCATTTGGGTCTTCAGAGAGACATTTTGTCAAAAATAGACAAGACTATTGTATTACTTGCTGCATGGTCGACACGAAGCTTCCCGGGTCGCTGGCGTAGAGGGCGTGTGTCCGAACTGCGTTGTAAGGAAAGTTCAACTCTCAAATGTACGGAAAATTATAGACCGTTTCAGATTCAAATTATTACCACAATATTTCTAGTTCTTCTCTCGTTGGTACCACACCTGTTACCATGAGGAAGCTTTGTTATTTTCATGAAGACCGCATCTGCAGCAAATAACCCACAGCCAAGAGCCCGCGCCACGCACTTAGGCAGCAAGCAAGTACTACAAGAAAAACCTACACCTCGTCAACAAGCACACACCGCGTGTACGGGTGGTTGGCAAAAGCCACAAGCCACAGAGGGTGTCGGCTCGCGCGCAGCATGGCGGTACTGCCGTCCTCGTACTGCTGCATGCTCCCATAAGACGTGTTTTCGGGTCGCATCCGTCGTTGTTTTGGTCGCTATGTATAATTTTAGTCCCGATAGGCCTGACCTTAACCCCGTTTGGGGCTTCAGAGCGGAAAATTGACGACATAAATTGACGATTTGAGAATCGGCCACACGAAGCAGCCGGGGAGCGCCGGCTAGAATGTGTGTTCAAAGCGCAACGGTAGCAGGCATACGACACACGCACGGCATTGTGGTACTCGTACTGCTGCAGGGTCTTCCTGGGCGGTTGATAATATCGCAAATCTCTTGTTTTTGGTCGATATAAACGGGCCTCAAAAGGGTGAAGTCTTCTTTGCGAAATGAGCAAGTGGCAGAGTCTTAATATGGAATGGCACATGCTATGGTACGGTATAAATGCTACGTCTATCGTATTGCGCGTCCAAGCATCCTTTTGGAAAGATATTGGATGGGTAGAAGAGGAGGATGGCGTGACAGGTCATTATCATCAAGCTTTGTTATGTCGTGGGACCACAGGTGGTGTAAAAGAATGACGGATTGTCCACCAATTTGAACCCATTTTTGCGAAATAAGCAGATGAGGGTGAGGAGGATGACTTACTCGTAGCCGTTGACACCAATCTTCATTAGGAGCCTGGAACAGGTAGAGTTAGATATGCCACTAAAACCCCAAGCCCCCTTTCGCATTTTTGTTTAAACAGGTAGTGGAAGAGGAAGATGACTTGACCATAAACACAAAGCTGGCGCTGGAAGAGATGGAGGACTGGTTCTGCAGCCCCGAGCCGGATAAAGGCCGAGAGGTGGAGACATCCGGTCAAAGCATTTCCCAAGATGGTGGTGGCCACAGCGGTGGTGGTGATGATGATAGTCGTGGTAGTGGAGGGGGTGGGGGTGGGGGGTCGAAGTTCAGTAGCAGCGGGGGTGGCGGTGGCGGTGTGGGTGGCGACGAGAATGGCGGTGGCAGTGGCGGCAACGGTAACGGTGGTGGCAGTGGAAGCGGTGGTCGTGACACCGACACGGTGGCTGGTGCGGAGGCTGCCCGCGACGTTGGAAGGGGAAGAGAGGGGAGAGGAGGAATCGAGAGAGGAGCACCAGGAATTGAGGGAAGAAGAGGGGAAGAGGAAAGGAAAAGCGGGGGAGCATTGGAGGCAGGAGCGGGTGGGCGTGGAAATAAAGGAGGACTTGGTGGAGGAAGACGAGGGCCAGGAGGAGGGTCGTTGAAACCTGTGCTGGAAGCGCGACCCACCGCCCGCTTGACGAACGCTGACCTGCTCCGAGGTTTCGGCCTGTCTTCGTCTACTCGTACGGCTGAGGGTGCCCCGACGGAGCAAAAGAGGCTTGAGGAGGAAGACGAGGGGGAGAATATTGCGCTGCCGGTTCCGTCCGGCCTTAGCTTTTCGGTGTACCAGGATGATGATGCAGCTGGTAGGGGGGGAGTGGGGAGAGATGAAGGGGGTGGGGGGGGCGGGGGAGGGGGAGGGGACGAGGGGACGGTGTTTTCGAACGGACTGAGCTTTGCTGTTTATAATGATGATGCTGGCGATGAACCAGCAGCACCCGGTGGAGGAGCAGGGAGAGAAGAAGGGTCAGTGTTTTCGAACGGGCTTAGCTTTGCTGTGCATAACGACGATGCACCGGCAGCAGCAGAGGGAGGGGGGGAAGGGGAGGGTGGGGGGGGGGGGGCGTCGGTTTTTTCCAACGGCCTCAGCTTTGCGGTGTACCAAGATGATGCTGAGGATGCAGCAGCTGCAGGGGGAGGAGAAGCTGGGGGAGGGGCGGGGGGAGTATTTTCCAACGGGCTCAGTTTTGCTGTTTATCAGGATGACGCTGATGATGCCGTTCATGGAAACGGCGGAGGGACTGGAGTCAGAGGGGGGGGCGGCAGTTCGGGGAACCAGGATGATGTCGCTGCTGGCGGAGGGGGGGGGGAGAGGTCGGTGTTCTCGAGCGGGCTTAGCTTTCCGGTGCACCAGGATGATGATGATGGTGGTGGTGATGCGGCCAGAGAGAGAGGCCGTCCAGACGTTGGAGAAGCCGTGTTTCCACCTCCGTCGTCCGGTCTTGGCTTTGCGGTTTACCGGGATGATGATGATGCTGGTGCTGCCGCATCGTTGGCTTCTGCTACCGCCGCTGCTGCCCCTTCTGCTGCTTCTGAGGCGCCTCTTGGGCCCGGCTTTGCCGTCTACGCTGACAAGGGTAGTCGAGTTGGGGGGGGCGGTGATGATGGCCATGGTGGTGGTGGTGGTTCCAACCGCGGTGCGACAGCGGCGATTGGAGGAGGTCAAGCAGGCATCAAGCCCCCAGACGGGGACACTGGTGTTTCGGCGGCGGCGGGGGGGGGGGGGAGTGGGCTAGGGAAGCTAGAGGTGTCTTTTTTTGAAGACACGGTTTTCGGAGACGCTGAGGGGGACGATAGCGCGGAGGAGACCGCTGGAGTTACGTCCTGTCTGAGGTTTTTCGACGACTCGACGGTGAGGACAACGGATATAGTTTAGTACACCATTCTGTACGGGAAGGGGAAACTTATATCTACGTAGTAACATATACCACTACGTACGAAAATGTAAAGATGGTGGGATGTGTTTTTTTGGGGGTGGGGGGCCGGAGGGTGGCGGTGCCTCGAATGAGATGGCTGGAGCTGCAGTGTCCTCCCTCATATTTGTCGACGATTCGACGGTGAGGACAGCGACTGTAACGTAGTGTGTGTACCCGTGGCAAGCCGAAACAAGCGCTCTTCACCCTTTTGGGACTTGATTGTATCTTGATTGTAGTATAGCGATGTAAAGGCGACGAGATCGACCTTATCAGGCATCTACTGTATTAACAGGAAGAGTTTTAACAATAGCAGCGCTAGCATCACCGTGCTTGCATGCGTGTCGCACAGCTCCTTCCATTGCCTACCCCGTCAAACCGGGCTTCTTCGTGTTAGTGACAAGTCGAGGCTGTTATTTTGTTTTCGTCACAATATTGTGCAACGACTGGCAGCGACCGTGATACGATATATTCGGAGATCAATTATGTACGGAAGGGGGAATATAATATTTTGTTTAGAGCAAGGGACACCTACTAAGAAACAGGGAACATAAGAAAGGCAGGCTGATAATTACGCGAAAATAAGAAAGTCAGCAGCCGTTATACTGAAGTTTGTGTGGAACGACTTGTTTTTCAATTTAGAAATCGATTGTTTTCGTGGGTTGGTTGTCCTTGTGTTGTGGCATGCGTCGGTTTCATTACTATTTTTCATTTTTTCCAAGCCAAGAGAGCTTGGGAATCGCAAACTAGCAAACACCCTATCGTGTCTCATGCGAACGACGAACAACCGAGCAGCTGAATGATACCGTGATGGTCTGTCGCCCTGTTCTGTTCATCAACCACCACCGTTTGTCATTGCACTGAACGGGTTGTAGGACACCCCGCCGTGCCTCCCGTGACGATATGCGCCGGGCCGGACGCGAGATTTTTCTAACCGGCGTGTCTTACGCCTTTTATTAAAGACGAAACACACAACAATTCAGTAATACCTAGATGATAGAAAATAAACACAGCAGTGCAGACACGCGCTACGGAGTACTGTCAACAACACCATTGCTATTCTCAGGCTACTCCTTTGAGCAGCTCCATACCTCACCCAAAACCTGATGTAGAGCAAAACAATTAAGAGCAACCCGAAAAAAAAAAAAAAAACACCTCGGTATATACAAAGGTAGAGTTTTGCGAAACAAGAACGATATTCCGACGATATTAGGTAGAGAAACTCAATGAGTCGTTTAGAAACTACTGAAGACGCATTCTACGATAGAGGGGCTGAATGTTTTTTCTGAAGCTCATCACTCGAGGAGTATTGCTGTACACCTCACCGAAAAACTGTTTTTGAGCAAACTGAACGTGCAATTCGATAAACAAACCCGTGGCCCATCTATACGAAAAAATAATACTGCTAGAATAGACTGACATTCCGCCGATTTTGGGTTAAGGAGCCCCGCCATCCAGAAAGTTTAAACGCCAAAAATTGCTACGTCTATCGTAGAACGCGTCACTACTTGTGCCAGACTTTCTACCTTTATCGTACCAAACGTCTTCAGTGATACAGCACCTACAGTACCTACATAATCCGCCATCGTTTGACACTTTTTCCTGTGTTTCCTCTTTTTCTTTCTTGTCGTCGATAGGCGGACTCTCCGCTCTTCGGAGCCGCGAAAGACTCGCAACCGGCAGCAGCTGCGCCGTCGTCGAAATCGCTCCAACGTTCAAGCAGCGCTTACTCGTCTTCGTCGAGTAGGCCGTCAGGTTCTTCGATTGGGGCGCCATCCTCATCACGTGGTGGGGCCGCTTCGACTGCTGGACCATCCACTTCAAGGACTATAGCCGCCATGTCCACGGGGGGAGCGGTGGCTTCATCTCGTGGAGCGCTGGCTTCAACGAGAGGAGCGGTGACTTCAATGTCGAGTGGAAGAACAGCTTCATCGAGTCGGCCGGCATCATCAGAAAGTTCAAGTCACCACCAAAATTATCGCGGGATGCCGGCCCCTCGCGGCTTGGCTTCTACTTCGGCCGGGGACAGTCGCGGTGTGTCGTCGCTCTCGGCAAAAACAGCGGCAGCAAAATCTGGAAACGCGGGTACCTCAGCCAGCCGTAAGAGCTTAACCTTAGCGCACGAGGCTGGTGCATCGAACCGGCTTGAGCTATCACCCGTTTTAGAGGGCGCCGTCAATGTTGCTCGTGTAAGGCAGGAGTTGTTGCCCCCCCGTACCCCCCGCGCGGCTGCCCCTCGCGGAGGGGGTGGTGTGAGTTCTGGTGTGGGTGCTGCTTCCAGATCTGCTGGCAGTGCTAGTGCAGGCGGGGCTGGCGCTTCGGCTGCCAGTTCTGCTGCCGGTGCTACTGCTGTGGGTGATGGTGGTGCCGCTGCTGCGGGTGCTGCTCCTGTTGGCGTTTCCGCAGCCGCAGGAATTTCGATGGAAACCCCTCGGTCTTCGACTACTTCTGGCCGGCATGTTCGGGGAGGGGGTCGGGGATACGGACACGGGCAGAGCGAGGTTGACGATTCTTGGTCAGACGATGACGGTATGAACTGCGGCGGTGGTGGTGGCAGAGGGCACGGAATCAGCCAGCCTGACGGCTCCTGGGGAGGCTGCTCTACGATAAAGAGGCGGGTCGATGACATGGGTGATCACACTCACGGGATTTCCACGGGTTACGGAGGCCGTGGCATTGGTGTAGCACACAGGGGTGGCGCCGATGATGATGCCCACGGCAACCTTCTTGCGCGGGGGTTTCCGCACAGAAGCAGGATGTCTTTGTCGGGGAGTGATGTTTCCGTGAGGAGTAGTGGAGATGATGATGGCCATGGAAATATTATTGCAAGGGGGTTTCCTAACCGAAGTAGGATGTCTTCCTCTTCAGCGTCTTCCATATCGGGTGGTGATGTGTCCCTGCGATCTACCGGGGGGGGGGTCGGGGATGGTGTGGGCGGGGTTGGAGCGAGGCAAACGCCTCAAACGGGGGGTCGCGGAGGAGCCGGTGCTAGTGGGGGTGGCGGGGGTTTCAGGGAGAGTTATGGGAGGGGAGGGAGTGGTGGTCGTGTGGATTATCACTCGCTGTGCTTTTCTAGTTCTTCGGGGTACAGCGCTTCTTCTTCTTCGCCGTTTGGGCTGTTGGATGGGGACTCGAGTAATGAGAGTTGATTGGTGGACGTTTTTTTCTGGGTGATTGTTGATCTGATTGGATCTGTTGTCGTTGCACGACAACCGAATTGCTCGCCTCGGGGATGTGGGTAACGCGAGCGCTGGTGGTGGCTGTCGTGTGGACTACCATTCGCTGTGCTTGCCGAGTTTTCTTCTTCGGGGTACACCGTTTTATTTTGGGTAGAGACGAAACTCCTGGGAGGTGACTGATGATATATATATTAATAGTGTTTGGACCAATTGTATCATTGAGAACCGAACAGCTTGCCCGCCGTCATCGGTTATGTTATTAGTTTGGCTGTCCCCAAGAACCGAATGGGTTGCGATCGGTAATAATGTTTGCGTTTGTCGTTAAATCGTAATAACTCTCGATCGGTAGTGTGGCTAGATGGCGGGAGGGAGAGTTCTCGACAGCTCGAGCGTTGTGGTGGCGGTGGTGGTCGTGTGACCTCCTACTCGCTCTTCTTTTCGAGCTCCTCTTTAGCGACAGCGCCTCTTCTTTTCGCCGTTTGGGCTGTTTGACATGGACTCCTCAACCTCTCAACAAAGGGTTGGTTTGCTGATTAATTTACTTTTTTTTCGGCCATGCGGGCGGGGGGGGGGGGAGTGTACTCATTTCTTGCATGGCAGTAGTCGTGTGATCATAGACCCTCGCATCCCGGCAATGCCTAGCCGAAGCACGTCGGGGTTTCGCCGACTATGATAGGCAGATATCGCGTGCACGAAGCGCGAAGCGCCGTGAGGTGTTCGGCGAGTCGCATAAAGGGTGAGTTGCATCCTGCTACGTAAGAACTACACTTGTGAAGCGGACTTCGGCACCTTGTGCGTACTTTGTTATACATGGGTGACAGCTTCGAATGGACTACTTTGTTTTTTGGTGTGCGTTGGCGAGGGGGGGGCGGGGGTGATGTTTTTTCGGGTCTGTTTTTGCCGAGAGTCGAATGGCTTGCGATCGGTACGTAGTGACCCGATGAGTTGTCGTGAAAGGCGAATGTCTCACTGTCGGCAATACAACCAGTTGTCGCGTGAATCAAATAAATGATAATTTGGTATGTGACACTTCGCAGTGTACCATTATTATTTCATTTGCCTTCTACTAATGTGCAGAGTGCATTTTTCATTCGACCCGTTGCCACGACGGAGTGAGTCGACTGGCTTGCGATACGTACGAAGGAGGTTTGGTTGTCAGTTTCCACCAAGAACAGAATGACTTTTTTTGCAATCGGTGAGGATATAATACCGGTATGTGTTTTACGTTCAGTTTAGTTGTCGTTTATAATCGCCATCTTTGTCTTAACACAAGCTACGGTACTGCAATCAGTTTATAACTTTTTTTTCTGAGGATGTTGATTACTTGATTACTTGAAGACCTCTATAGCTCACCCAGAAGCTTGGTTTGAGTAAACTGAAGGCTCAGCCCGATGCCCAAACCCATGGCCCAGGTATAACATACATATAATTTTCAAAATGAGAATGACATCCCGACGAATTTGGGTGAAGAGGCCCGGCCATTCACACAATGTTTTTGCGAAAAAGTGCTATACTAATACTAGTATTAATAGTATCGTAGACACATTCTACGATAGAGGTTCACCATTTTTTTTCTGAAGCTTCTCACTTTGCGGAGCTCTGTATACCTCACAGAAAAAAATGATTTTGAGCAAACTGAAAGTTCAATCCGATGAACAAACCCGTGGCCTATTTATACAACAAAATAATATTGAACAAATAGAATGACATTCCGACGATTTTGGGTTAAGGAGCCCCGTCATCCAGAAAATAAAAACGCCTTAAAGTGCTACCTCTATCGTAGAACACGTCCGTAGCACGCATCCTTTATGGCAAGGCCACTTTCTATATATTATATTGGTAGGGTAATACACTATCAACAGTACCGTCCGTTGCACATTGTTCCCGGCGGCCAAATACCGGTACGTGGCCAGGGGACTGTTTGGCAAGGTCAGGTCCGAGTGGGAAGATGGTACCAAGCGGCAGCTCTGGTTAGGTTGGACGACGTTTATAGTACAGGACGTTTCGGCTGTTTGTCTCACAGTCCGTGAAATGCAAGTATAGGTGCGCATTAATGCCGCTGCTGGTTCTAACGGAACCAACTGCCGCATGTGAAGTACAGCAGTGCAGGTGGATGTGTGCCGATGTGTGGATGATGCATCAGCATGTCAGTACAATCTACCGTTAGGGCAAGGGAGGAAGAAGCCGAAGGATTGCGGCCAATGACCCGGGGATGGAACGTTGCTGAGGAATAGGATAGATTATACTGGTAGCTGAAATGAAAAGATGTAGGGAAGGGACATTGGAAAGTGGTTGCCAGAGAGTCATACCCTGGTAGGAGAGATGCTAATGCGTTACCGAAGGATATTCGGTATGTATCGGGACGGCATCTATCTGACACTATATTGTCCGAGGGCAAAAATAATTAACATACCGACGATTTTGGGTTAAGGAGCCCCGTCATTCAGAAAATAGGTCTGCCAAAAATGTCTATACCTCTACGGTAGCACGCGTCCGAAAAAATGTCCCACACTAATCCCAGGTAGTTCCGGGTGGGGATAAGGGTTGGAACTTACGACCACTACTACTGCCGTGTGCTTAAAGTACTTTCCAAGAAACACATCTCAAGCAAAGGAAAACGCGCGGTCTCAAGGGTGTAGGGCCGAGGGTTCCACTCTTAAACAGAGTAGTGTTGTGTTTCAAGTCGACGCAAATTTAGAAGGCAAACGTACTCCCTGTATGCGTATAAACACCTTTAATTTTATGTAGTGAGTGGTCCGTATAAACGTTGCAGCTTCCGAAGCTTTCTTTGGCAATCTTTTTTTTTCGTTCCCGGTTTCGAAGCTTTCTTTGGTGAACAATTTTATGAATAACCTTCTTTTTTTATGCGGAGCTTCTTTTCAAGCATGTTTTTTTATTGAAGAAGCGACCCCCCCCACCTCTCATCCCGTCCAAGCCATCTACGAGTCCCAACGCGATCATG
>JBBMKB010076444.1:0-13166 GCA_037833945.1 Alaria marginata | reverse complement strand
AACCCATTCGCAGAGTCCTGCTATACCATTATAATCTAACATTATTTGTAGAGACTAGCAAACACAACCAACCCCCCCTCTCTTCTCCCTCCCCGGATTTTTTTGACGCACTGCCTCCCCTCCTTCCTGGGCCAGCCTCCCGATCGATTCGGAGCTAGCCGCCTGCTACTCGTGGGAGGCGAGGGCTAACTCCAAAAAGGAAAAGGCCAGCCTCAAGCTCCTGGAGCAGAGGGCCAAGCTGAAGCTGCTCGGCGCCGGGCGGCAGTGGGAGGGAGCCGTGCGGGTTCGCGAAAAGACGGGCGGCCCTTGGGAGTCCAGGTGGGTTCCTCTGGAGTTGTTGTGGGTAATAGCGGCATGTTTACGGCGTGTTAGCGGCACCAGGTGCCCCTTGAGTTGTTGGGATTGGTGGCGTGTTTACGGTATGTTGGCGGCACGAGGTGGCATTAGGAGTTGTTGCGTATGGTGGCTTGTTTTTACGGGATAAGTTTGTCGAAATGTTAGCGGCACGAGGTGCCTCTGGAGTTGTTGCGGGTGATAGTGGCGTGTTTGCGGCATGTTTGCGGCACCAAGCGCCCCTCGAAGTGTCGCGCGTGGTTGTATGCTTCCGGTATGTTGGCGGCACGAGGTGCCTCTGGAGTTGTTGCGGGCAGTAGCGGCATGGTTATGGCATAAAAGCGGCACTCCTATGGCCCGTCGTCGGCTAGTTGACGGAGGGTTAGCGACCCGTGGGCGACTCATTCTCGTCGGTAGCCGGCTGTTGCCTACGCTATTGCCCTCGGAACGCTTGCATTTTTCTCATTTGTTGTCGATTGGTTCCTCTAACAAAATTAATTATAGATTGATACTGCCCTTGGTAAAATTGTTCTGCTCACCCTGGCAGCATCCGGGGGAGTCATTGCCCTATACCTTGAAAGAGGAAAACATCTGAAAAAAGCGCGGCCGGAGTATCACGCAGCTTGCAAAGACGAGTATCGACTATTAATTTGATCGAGCTCACAGCTGACGTATTTTAAATAATTTTTATAAAACAGCTGACGTATTTGAAACATTTTTTATAAAATTATTGTGTACAGGTACTTGGTGGTGCTGGGACACCGGCTGGCGTGGTGGGGCAGCTCTAAGGAGTTGGACGAGGGCAAGAAGGCAAAGGGTCAGCTATTGTTACAGGTGACGATTCTTCTGTTGCCTTAGCGCGGTGACGGAGGGGGGGGGCGGTAGGCAAAATAAATTTCGTGGAAAAAAAACGCGAATTTTGGAATGCTGTTCTTGGGGGGGGGGAAGCGGAAAGTTCATGGCGCGGTCGTCGTTTGAAGATTTCCTCCAATATTCTGCTATTTGTAGTAGTGCGTGTGTTCATAGAGTACGTAAGCATTGTACTGTAGGGACAGAAAGGGGCCAAGTGGGCCGTTAACTAAGTTGGCCTGTTTGCGGTCCCGCCATTGTACCAGCGTAAAATTAGCGCTACTTTTAGTCATTCTTTGTGTGAGAAATAATTGTCAAAGTTATACGTAGTAAATCGTCGAACGATGGAGAAATGAGGCCTTGTTACTGGGCGCTTGTCATCATTTTTAAGAAGTACTGGTATACATGATTTTGAGCGGAATCCGTAGAATACGCGTTTTTTTAAATATCATGGCCGATGTAACGGTCGTAGATTGTGTCTGTTCGTCCTGAGCAAGCGGGCACTCTAGTTATATCCCGCGGTCCGCTCGTGTGTCGCTGCACAGCAAGCAGGGGCGGTAGACACATAGCCCCGTTGGCAAAAGGTCGGTACTGCAGTACTTTGTGTTGCGTTCTGCTCATACAATTATGCTCATACAATTCTGCTCATACAATTATGCTCATACGATTCTGCTCATACAAATATGCTCATACAACTATGCTCATACAACACGTCGTAGCAACCGTTTCGTTCCGCTCACATAGCAGTAGCTTGTATTTTGTTCTACAATACTATTATAAATAGCTTGCGTTTCGTGCCCCTCACACAACTGATAGTTTGCAGTTCGTTCCGCTCGTGCAATAGCAGCTTGCATTGCGTTCCGCTCTACTGTAGTAGCTTGTAGTTCATTCCGCTCATATAACTATCAGCCTGCGTTATGTTCTGTTTATACTTCGTACAACCATAAGAGTACCTTGCAATTCATTCCGCTCGTGCGATATCTTGTATTCCGCTCCGCTCATGCAACCATGTAACTTGCATTTCGTTCCGTCCATACAGGAGCTTGCTTTTCGCTCCGCCCATGCACAATAAGTTATACCTGGTACATATAGTTCCGCTCATAAACAATGTTTTAGTAACTTTGATTTAATTCCGTTCCTATTCAGGTAGCGTTTTGTTCCGCTCGTATACAAGACTAGCTCACTTTTTTTATTTCGATGCATTTAAGAACAACCTGCAGCTTTAATTGTGTTCAACCCATGTGATTAAGAAAAAAGTATAACACCAGCCGTCGACGTATAGTCAACTAACTGATATGATACAGGAGCTTGCCTTTCGTTTCGCTTACACAGCAGCTACGTACGAGGTGTGCTTCCGGTCGTACAATAGTAACTTACCTTTAGTTCCACTGATACAACAGTAGCTTGCATTTGGTACGCTCACACACTATCATACTAGTTCGTACAGCTTTTACATGTTGGAACATATACCTTGAAAGAGGAAAACATCTGAAAAAAGCGCGGCCGGAGTATCACGCAGCTTGCAAAGATGAGTATCGACTATTAATGTGATCGAATTCACAGCTGACGTATTTGAAATATTTTTTATATAAAATATCTTTGTGCTGAAATAATTTTTATATGATATATATTTGTTCATACATGTATTCCTCCCGTTTCGTTCCGCTCGTCCAGGGGTTTCTACTTCGCTCCGCCTGTGCACATTGTAAATTACGAAGTATGTATGTAGCGTTCACGTGTTTCTGCTCAGTAGCTTACATCTCGTCCCATTCCCGCGGAAGCCTACATTGTGCCATCCACATACGATACAACTCAGGGCGCACGACCAAAAGGTAAAACGACACCACACTCGTAAAAAAGTTCGCACGACTAAAAGTGAAAGGTCAAAAGCGCTGGTATCACAGGACGAAATAGGACGGGGGGGGGGGACACACACGTTTTTTTTCGTTTTTTTTTCAATTGGTTTTGGGAGACCCCCCCCCCCCCTGTTGAGGGAATAGAAAAGGAGGTATCTTCTACCAAGCGATTTTGTTTTTTGAAAAAAAAAAAAGGAAAACAAAATGGTTTTTATCTGAATTAATCCTGTTATCGCAGAGCTCCGGTTTGTTTTTTCGTTCTGACCTTTTTTGAGATGTGGCATATACCGTTTTCTTTTTTGCGTCGTGCACCCAACTATTAATAGTAGCGGTGGTAGCTTTCATTTCGTTGACCATATACAGTCGGCGACTTATCACTTGATGTGTACGACTGTTAATACTGTGTAATAGCTCATCACCACGTATACTGAAACCGGCATACTCGTGAAGATCCCGATGTCCTTCGCGTACTATTACGGGGGGCCATTATACCATAGTAAATAGGGACCTACGGTACATACAAAAACCTATATATTTACCTATTATTAGCAACAATATTTGGTCCTATTTACTATGGTCCCCCGTAATAAGTAGTAAGGATAACAGATTTCATACAGGCAAAAAACCTACCAGGTATACATTTACCTATTTTTGGCGACAATATTTGGTCCTATTTACTATGGTCCCCCAGTAATAAGTAATACGGGTAATAGATTTCATTCGCTGGGCTTGTCGGTGGCTTGGGTACCTACCCCTTGTGTTTTTTTTTTCGTATTCCAGGGTCACGCGGGCGTAACTCATCTGTCTCCGATGGAGGCGCGCGAGGTGAACGATCCAAGGAAGGTCGTGTGCGTCTTCGGCCGTAGCCCCGACGGCCTTCCGCACAAGGTACGATATAACAAGCGCGATCGAAGTATCACAGCAGCTTGCAAAGCTGAGTTTCGACGAAAAAATTCCCTTTTTGTCGATCTCACAGCTGAAGTGTATTTTTTATTTTTCTTAATATAGTATCGAAAGCGCTCGCGAAGCACGTGTGACCGATCGACGGTTGCGTCGGTTTTATGGTGTGTTTTTTTTCGCTCCGCGCATTCTTTTCACAATAGGATTATTACTTTTTGATGTCGTTTCGTGTCTACGGGCGCGCGCTTTATAACGCCCGGCAACCGGCTCTTGCGAGGACACATCGCCCCTGAACATGTCATAGTAGAAACTGCTCTGTGTGCGCATGTGTGTGTTGGGTATGTTGGTCAGTCGGTCGGTCGGTGGGTTATTCGGTGCATCGACCAATCGTTCGGCGTGTCGGTCTGTCGTTTCGCCAGTCGGCCTGTTATTCGACCAGTGGGTCTTGTCATTCGGCCGGTCGGTCTGCCAGTAGACCAGTCGGTCTCTGATTTGACCAGTCAGTCGTTCGTTCGGCCTGTCATTCTGTCTGTCATTCGACCAGTCGGTCGTTTGTGCGGCCTGTCATTCTCTCTGTCGTTTGACCAGACGGTACGTTGATTGGTCGACCGATCGACCTGTTGGTCGGTCAGTCGATGGGTCTGTCGGTCGACCAGTCCGTTGATCGTTCGGTCAATCGTCGGTCGTGCGGTCGGTCAATCGGCAGGTCAGCCGATCGGTCATTCGGTCTGTTGGTTGGGCTCTTCGTTCGTAGGCGTGCCTGTCTGTCGGTTGAGCAGTCTGTTGGTTTTTCGATCGATTGTGCCATCGTCCGGTCAATACGTCGGTCGGTCGGTCGGTCGGCTATTCGATCGGTCGGTCAGTGAGCCAGTCGGCCATTTGCTGTGGGCAGACAGTCAGCCAGTCAGGACGCGTTCTACGATAGAAGTAGCACTTTTTGGCGTTGTTATTTTCTGGATGACGGGGCTCCTTAACCCAGAATCGTTGGATTATCATTCAATTTTTGCAACACGTTTTTTTGTGTAGATGGGCCATGGGTTTGTTCATCGGATAACACTTTCAGTTTGCTTAAAATCAGTTTTTAGACGAGGTGTAAGAGCTCCTCAAGTGAGAAGCTTCAGAAAAAAATGGCGATCAATCAGTCGATTGGCCGGCCGGTCGGTCGGTCGGTGGGTCAATCGGTTCATCTGTTAGACGGCAATCCAATCGGTTAATCAGTCATCCAGTCCGTTAGTGGGCCATACAATCGATTAATCGCCGTTGAAGCTGTTAATCGGTCGGTCTTTATGTCGGACTTTCGGTCGGTCGGTCGGTCGGTCGGTCGGTCGGCCAAGCGGTCGGCCAAGCGGTCAATCGGTTCATCAGCCATCCAGTCCGTTAGTGGGCCAATCGGTCAATCCGTTAATCGGTCGGTATTTCGGTCGGTCGGTCTTTCGGTCGGTCTTTCAGTCGGTATTTCGGTCGGCTATTCGATCGGTCGGTCATTCGCTCGGCCCTCAAGGGAGCGAAATCACGTGCATGGCGGCTGCCGTCTGGGCTAGGGCACTCTCTTCCTCCCATCTATCCCAGCGCGAATACACGTGACACATTTTCACGTTCGCGATTTGTTTTTTTGGCGCTCCATTTTGATTTTTCCGTGCTGCTCGGCCTTACAGGTGACGTTCATGGGCGGCAGCGTGGAGGTGAAGGAAGCTTTGGAAAACGCGGTTTCCTCTGCTGTGGAGACCAAGCAAGACTAGTATTAAAATTATTGAATTGGCAGGATAAGGGCAAGGACGTCGCATGCACTGCTCCGTAAAATGGCAGGCTAAGGGCTTCGTATATACTACGCTGTAAAATGGAAGGTTAAGGGCTTGATATAATACTTACTGCTGTGGCAAAAAGGATCCAACTTTTTCACACCAGGTAGCTTGTCCCCTAATCGTGTGTGCAGAAGTTGTAAGGGGGTCATGAGGGGAGAGGAGATAACCGTTTGCGGGTAACGCCGCTTCGGCTACTGTATCCTGCGTGTTGTCGCTTTCAAGACATTGTCTTGCAACAAACTGGTGGGCCTGTTGTTATCTTGCAAAAAAGTGCTGCTTGGCACGTTTTTTTTGTGTGTTTTTGCAACAAACTGCTGCGTTCGGTGCTCGGCTGCGATACTTCAGTAGTAGCACTATTAGTGGCATGTCGTTGCCTGAACTCCCTCGTCGTCTAGCTTTTCTTAGGGGCAGGCGCGCCTCCATGGCAACCCTTTGCCGACTCGTTCGCTCTCCTTCGTGTAGTTTTGCTTGGGGAAAGGCGTTATCTCTCCTCTTGTAGTTTGTCTCGGGGGAAAACGATTTGCTTGGGGAAGAGGGCATACTTGGGGGAGTGAAAAGAGCGCTTGCCTTGACGGCAACATAAAAAAAGCAACATTCGCTCAGTCTAAGCGTACCCCTTTTTTTGTAGGTGTTCTGAATGTTTCCGCCCGATACGGGGGGTGGTCTCTCTTGTCATGGATTACTCTGAATCCTCTATTCATTGAAGTCCTGTGCAACTCAAGTTGTGAGTGTGCGAAACGCGCGCTGGTGTTGATGAAGCTTTGTTTCTATTTTTTTTTGCATACCAGGGGTATAGAGAGAAAGAAAGACATTTCGTGGCCGCAGTTTTCTTGATCGGACGCGTTCTACGATAGAGGTAGCACTTTTTGGCGTTTTTAGTTTCTGGATGACGGGGCTCCTTAACCCAGAATCGTCGGAATGCCATTCTATTTTTGCGATATGCTTTATCTGCATAGATGGGCCACGGGTTTGTTCCTCGAATTGCACTTTCAGTTTGCTCAAAATCATTTTTTCGGTGAGGGTATAGAGAGCTCCTCAAGTGAGGAGCTTCAGAAAAACAATGGTGAACCTCTATGATGGTAGAATGTGTCATTGGTCAATTGTTTCGGTAACTGCGGGCACAAAATGTCTCTCTGTAACCGCAGTGACACTGATTGGCGGCTTTTTGTTTCTTGATTTGCTCGATTTTTTCAGCGTGCCAGTGTGGTGGCGGAATGCGGAGGAGCGTTCGAAGCCATGTTCGTTGTTGTGTAGATTATACATCGCCGTGTGGATTATATATCACACGCGTGTGGAGATAAATTATGTTTTCTGTTGTCTCTTTGCCTGGAATTTCGCCGTACCAGTTGTGTTTTTCCTGGTACTTTGCTGTATCAGTTGGTGTAGTAGTAGCGTGTATTCGTAGTGCAGGAGTGCAGGGAAGCGGTTGTGCGTCTCTCCTCGGTTTTGGTATGCTGCCTTTGCAGCAGCTTCTACTGTCGTGGAGCCTGCTATGCAGCACGTCTAATGTAGACAATAGGTCTATGGTAGATCCTACAGCAGGTACATTGTGGACCCTACAGTAGCTACAGTATGTTGAAGACAGTAGCTGTGTTATTAACCCTACAGCACACAGTAGGTCTATTGCAGCCCCCACAGTCGGTCCATCTGTATGATGGTATCTAGGTATATCTGCATGATGGTATATAGGTCTATCTGTATGATAGGTTTCCGTGTTACAGCCAGTCGACAGTGCCAATCACTCTGGCGTTTTGAAGTTCGTGGAGTACTGTATGAATAGTGAAGCTGAGTGTACCAGCCCTCCACCCCTCCTTCTTAATCGAAACATCTAACAAACCATCCTTTTCCAAGAACTTTCACGGCGCAAGGGTAATGCTGCGCGGTAGAGACGCGTGCTACGACGGGGCTCTAGCCTTTTTTTTGGCCAAAACGATCATGACTGACGGGGCTCATAACCTATTAACTGATGAACTGCCCAATGCATGGCTGGAATCCCATTCGTGTTTTTCGTGTTTTTCAATATTATTACAAAAAATTAAAAAAATACACTGCAGCTGTGAGATCGAAAAATTGGGTCGAAACTCATCTTTGCAAGCTGTGTGTGATATTATGCAGTACCTCGTAGGCTATATGGCCTTTCTTGATTGTACACCAGAGACGCAAAACTCAATTATTTACCGTACGCAACTAGCTATAAAATATGGCCAACTATTAATAGTCTATGAATAGCCAGTTATTAATCACTGTTAATAGTCGGCGACTCAAAGTCAGCCAAAGTCACAGCCTTGGTTACCACACGTTGCGTACGATGTCCCATCGTCACGCCACTTGGGCTACAACTCCTCCAATGGTTGACGTTTTCGTTCTCCTGGTGCTCGGTCGGAGCGTTACCAGTGGCGGCGGCAGCAACCACAAACACTACTGGTGGTGATGCCGCCGCCACCACCATTTTCGCTCCCAACACAGCCTATGCTATTCACAGACTTAGCCCTCACCATGCGCGGCGGCAGCTCTATTGCCGTTGCTCTTGCTGCTGCTACTACTGCTGCGGCTGTCGTTGCAAGGGGTCCTTCCCGCACAGCCTTCTAATACGGCGTCTGTAACGATGCAGGCCGCCCCCCCACCTTCCGCCGCGGCCGCCTCCGCCGCCGCCCCCCTCCCCGCCGCCGCCTCTGCCGCTACCGTTACGCCTGTCTCTTCTCCCTCTTCATCTACGCATCCCGAGGTAATATCCACGGGCGTAACGCTTTTTTTTCCTAGGCAGCTAGTGGCGTCGCCGCTTGTTTCTTCCACGCATCCCGACCCTACCGACACCGAACAGCCAACGTCGCTCTCTTCCGCAGAGTCTGCAACGTGTCGCGGAGACTCTCTATCGCTACCGCGGAAAACACCAACACCGCCAACTTCGCTGTCAGTGGTAGTGCCAACCACCGGTACGCCGCTAGTGGTAGTACCAACTACCGGTATACCGCCAGAGCTGTTGCCAACTATCGGTACACCGCCAGTAGCAGTGCTAGCTACCGGTACGCCGTTGGTAGTGGTGCCGACGTCAGGCGTAAGTCCGAGCCCTATCTTGTCTTGCGCGCTGAAGGTGTTGTCGGCGGAGGCTTTCGTCATCCACCCCCCTTCTCCCCCGCTTCGCGATGCACGCCTTCCTGAGGCGGAAAACCCCTCCCTGCTCTCGAGGAAAACTCTTGCTGACTGCAGACAGACGCGTTGTACGTACACGGACAGAAGGGTGTGCACGACAAAGAAGGCTGAGTTATGAGGAGCCCAATCCCTCACCCCCGAAACATGACTTCCAAGATTTTCGTTCGCGCAACTCGATCAACATTTCTATCCGCTAGTCCTAAAACAAATACACTCGTAAAATGATCATACCAACCGGTAGTTCCTCACTTCAGGAGGTCAGCCGGTCGGGAACGTTTGACCCCAAAAAGTGCAACCCCTGCCGTGGGGTGACTCGGCTGTCAGACGCGAGCCACGATACGAAGAGTGGAAAAAAAGGAATGCCCGGAGGCCTGGACGAATCGTACACTCACGCTTCATGGAGTACATGGGGCACCCGGGGATGGTTATTGCTTGTCCCCGCCCCGAAGTTACGCGACGAAATTGTTGGACGCGACAACACATTTTTTTGAGGGGGACAAACGACTTGCAAGTAGCGTGGGATTGTTTTGGCAGTATATAGTAAATTGGCTAAACGTTGAAAAAGACCGACAAAAAATAGACTCCAGCCAGGGAAACGCGCATCTGTTTGTTAGTATATTTATAAAGGGCAATATTCCACTGAACTATTACTGGTAAAAAAACTTTCCCAAAGTTTTCACCCAAGCTAAGCCATATAAATCGTATCTCCTTACCGATGCATCGGCGGCGAGCTTTCTGGAGTGCAGTTGCGCGTGCTTTTCCTGCCTCTCGAGCAGGTTGGGCCTCTTGCGCAAGGCTCGTTTAAGCCCTGTACGGGTCAGCCTCCATCTCTCTCGAAACTCCGCTTTCTTCTCTTCCTGTGAGCAGTTTTTTAGTGTTTTCGCGTCGAACATCATCATCATTGATTTTGTTCCTAACTCGCTTTTGTATCATCGTCCATCAAGTATATACGTACAAGTAGCCGCGGAAATAAGACGAACTTCAAAGATTTTTTAGCGGAGACCAAACCAACCGGCTGCACGCACCTTTTTGGCTCGGACAAGCTCTTCCAAGAGGGGTCCAGCCCCGTGTTCTTCCCGCCTCCTTGCCTCCGACCCGGCCACGTAGGCGGTGACCGCGCGAGATACTTCTCGCCGCCGTGCTTCCTCGGCCACCACGGCTACTCGCTGAGCCTCCTTTTTCTGTGGGAAATTACATGGGCAGAAGAGTCCAGACGTCGGACCGATCAGATCTCTAATTCATCGTCTTAGGGTCAGGGTTAGGGTTAGGGTTAGAGATATTTCAAGGCAGATTAAAAGTCTCCGATTCTGGAATATATTATCTGCATGATCTATAGATAGCGTTGTCGGGTGGGAGTCGTATGTCGGCGAGCTTTCTCGGCCCACCACGGCAACTCGCAGAGCGTCCTCTTTCTGTGGCAAGAGGAGAGGAGGAGAAGACGAAAATTCCACACGTCGGGCGGATCAGATCCATCCCCTTTGATCATCTTGATATTTTTCATGGGTACATGTACCCGCCTCTTTCTCTGGCAAAATGAGAGGGGGAGAAGATTCCACAACATCCGACAGATCAGACCCCCCCCCCCCTTTTTTTTCAGTATCTAAGTATTTCAAGACAGATAGGTATCTCACATAAACATATGATCTGCGACGCGTTCTACGATAGAGGTAGCACGTTTAAGCGTTTTTAATTTCTGGATGACGGGGCTCCTTAACCCAAATTCGTCGGAATGCCATTCAATTTTTGCAGTAAGCTTTTTTTGCATAGATGGGCCACGGGTTTGCTCATCGGATTGCACATTCAGCTTGCTCAAAGTCCGTTTTTCGGTGAGGCTTAGAGCTCCACAAGTGAGGAACTTCAGAAAAAACATGCTGCACCTCTATTGTAGAATGCGTCCTGCATGGTTTAGAGGCGGGAACTATGAGGGGGGGAGAAGACTTCACACATCGGGCAGATCAGATCCCCCATTCTTTTCATGATCTGCTTATGTCTAAGACAGAGAGATATCTCACATATAAAGGGAGTATAACGTGTCTAGAATAGGTACAAAATGCTCTACTTCGTTTATGTGTCCTGAATTCCACAGCTGTCTGCCTGTCTTTAAACACCCCGTAACACGCGCGATCGAAGTATCACACGCAGCTTGCAAAGCTGAGTTTCGACCAAATTCCCTTTTTATCGATCTCACAGCTCAAGTGTATTTTTCATTTTTCTTTATATATATATACCTGGTATGGGATCTGCATCTGCAGAATCTAGATGCGTGAACTATGAGAGAGAGGAGAATATTAAGATTCCACACATCCGACAGTTCAGACCCCCACCCCACTTCCCGATCTAGATAACCTCAAGGCAGACGGATCTCTAATGTACACCATTATCTGGAGTGCCCGAAAATTATCGCACGGAGTTGCACGAACGCGCGCGGCATGATACGATACCTGGCACTCCTTTTTACGGCGAGCTCGGTTGATAAGACCACATTATACCTGGTACATTGTTTGTCGCTTTACCAGGGTCCCAAAGGGGCTCATAGTATGGACGCTTGCTACGATAGAGGGTAGCACTTTTGGTCAAAATATTATCCGGACGACGGGGCTCCTTAACCTAAAATCGTCGACATTTAATTTTTGTTTTTTTTCAAAATAATTGTTTTGTATACCTAGGCCATAGGTTTATCCATCGGGTTGCACTTACTAATAATATAGTGACTTACTAATAGTATAGGGCTCCTCAAGTGGGGAGCCCCAGAAAAAAAGTGGTGTTATTATACTGATTAAAGTAGCATGTGTCTTAAGACAGCTGTGAAACATAAAGCACCTCAAGCTCGTGCTGTATCTTCCGGCGGGTTTCCTCGGCTTTCCTCACGGAGGCGTTTGTTTCCCTGATAGTGTTTCCGCTGTCCCGGTGCATTGCGATTAGCCGGCGAAACCGTCGCTTCTCGTCCTCCTTTCGCTTCGACGTGAACGCCTCTAGAGCAGCCTAGCCTTGCACCAAAGCAAACGTGGTGACAAAATAAAAGGTTTTGATTGACAAGGATGAACATAGCACAAAAAAATGGAGAATGCCATGAATTTGTGCACTCCCGATGCGTTGCGATCAGCCGGCGAAATCTATCGCTTCTCGTCGTCCTTCCGATTCGCCACAACACCTCCATGATAGAGGAGCCTACCCTTGCACCCAAAACGTACACTAGGCGACAAAAACCAGCTTGTTAGAGTCGTAACTGACCAGATTTTTTTTTGTTACCGTAGATCACGAATGGCAACAAGATGGCTGTAAACTGGCACGGTAGTTACCTTTCTTTGCACTTCACAGACATATCATACGCGTCTACTTGAACTGATAAATACTTGTATTCCCTTGTACGTCTAAGACCGAACTCTCTCTCTCAGCTGAATACTGATTGTTATCTCACCTTGTTCGTACAGACCGTACGCATGCTCTCGGTTTAGCGCATACGGTTGCCTTCCCTTGTACGTCACAGATATACATACACACTTGTAGCTGTCTGCCCGTGTACGTCCAAGACCATACTCACGCTCTCAGCTTAATACTTACAGTTTTCTTCCCTTGTATGCATGTGCAAACCTGGTACGTCTAATGCTGTGCTCACCCTCTCAGCTTCGTCTTTCGCCCTCCGCTTAGCCTCGTGGATGAGCCGCCGCTTCTCCATCGGCGGGGTCCGGGGTACAGTCACAGCCGCTCGCGTCGAAGCCTTCACGGCGGCCAGCGACTCTTCCCACCTTCGTTCATTCACAAGGCCGTCGGTGGATTTCGCCGAAAAGCGACGGTAATATTCTTCAGACAAGCGCGTGAGACTATTAATAGAACACAGAGCTGCACCTCGTCGTCGCCGTACACAGTTTTGGGCGTTCTTTCGCTTTTTTCGTCCGGAGTATTGGGGGTCCACCGCAACGGGATCCGGGGTACAGCAACAGCGGTGCTCGTCGAAGTTTTCACGGCGGCCAGCGATTCTTCCCTCCTTCCTTCACAAAAAACGTTCGCCGATGGATTCACCCAAAAGCGTAGGTGGCGTTCCTCAGAGAGACGCACACAACTATTAATACGATATGATATGACGCTTCATTGCCACGGTGCACACGTTTTGACGTAAACTTCGCATTTATGAGTACGCGCGAGTTGATGTGTATTTTTGCTTCTGTTGCGTGTGTACACGGGTTGACAGACCCCTCTCCTATGGTAGTCACACCGTCGAGAACCATACCATACGTTGCCATTTGCGACGGGGGGGGGGGGGGGGGGGGGGGGGGGG
>JBBMKB010076433.1:0-13170 GCA_037833945.1 Alaria marginata | reverse complement strand
TACTGGGTGTGTATGTCCTCACGAAAGATATAGGTCGGCGGCTCCCCTTAGTGCTAGCTAGTACCAGGGTCAACAGGACGATGCTAATCACCAGGTATATCTGTTGCCAGGACTTTGTCCCAACACCTCCACAGATATGAGAGCCACTAAGCAAATTTCAAAGGGCATCGACCTAGACCGGGCTGAGATTTACTTTGTTCCAACACCTCCACAGATATGAGAGCCACTCAGCAAATTTCAAAGGGCATTGACCTAGACCGGGCTGAGATTTATGACCGACTTACGATCGGGGTTGTAAATTATATCCCCAACCAAAAAGCATAGAGGCGAAGGGCAGACTCACATCACCGATAGGTTCCAGACCAAGAACGTACGCCCGCCATTCTCCCGTTGCCTCTACCCGCTGGAGTTGCCGAACCTGCCGTGGATAGACGGGAAGGCCTGGTCACATATGCTGCCCTCGACTTCACCGCGCGTGGCTTGCTGTGCGCTACGTGCGAAGACGGGGTACATTGCTTGAGGTTGAGAACACGCCACCACAAAGGTGCACAGATCCTATCAGGCACCATAATAGGTACCTGGTACCCCGCTGGCCGAGAAAATGCCACCCGACAACCGACACTACAATGGAGCAACAGCAGTACCAGAGCCTGAGCAACAACAAACTTCAATCTTCACATTACAGCAGTAGAAAAGTTATCCAATGCCACATTTCCACACCTCTCCGAGGGAGATATCGTTCTCCCACTTCCCCTTGTAGCGAACCACATCTCCGACTTTAGGGAAGGGCCTGGGCTCGGGTTTGACGTCGTCAGTATTGGGTGCATCTTTGCCTGAGACTGGTCCCTGCTCCACGGTATCCGACGATGAACTTGTACATCGAGACGTCGGACGGCTCGCCATGCCATGGAAGTTCCGAAGGACGCTCGATCGATGACGTCCCTGCTGCCATCGATCGACGGCAGGAGTACCAGGCACCATGTTGGCAGTGCTCATCGGAGAGCGCAGATGCGCTGACGAGGATGAAGTGCTCGCCATTTTGGGGAGGGCGATGTTCCTGCGAGTGGCAAAGCGGCTGGCGCTCAGAGTCCCACTGAAATAACTCTCAAAGGGTGATTGTATAGGCAAGATAACTGTGCATCCCGTGTTGCAGGAGAGTCTGCGCTCTACAGAATCAGCAGAATATTGCAACGTCTCAGCTGTCTCCTGTAACACTGCATGGCATACATGTACCACAACTCACTCCAATCCTGCCTGTTTAACTCACCATCCAGTTACTCTTGCGGCGAAAGCCAAGAAGACCACCACATGAGCCCGCCGCCGCGCTGTCATGGTTCCTTTCAGCCCTGGCGCTGCCTGTACTGGGCCGACCACAGCCAAACTGCACATATAAACACTACTGTCAATCCCTCATCAGATAAGCCTTCCATCAATGGTTAAAACCCAAAACTGGTTGATACTTCAGATACTTCAGTAGTTTTTCTGCTATCTGCTACGAGCTGATCTGCCCGGCCTTCCGCTGACCATGATTCCTGGGTTCGATGGGAAATAATCCTGTGTATCCGTGCAAATTGTATAGTAGATTCATGCTTCCTGTGCCGCTGTACCGTCCTGCACACGCACTAACACGCTGACACGCACCGCTGTATTATTTCACACACAGCAGGGCACACATTTTAGTTCCGCCGCATTGTTTCCATCCCAATCCCCGTTACAGACATTTGGTTTCCATCAACCGCCTTGCCGAAGGCTCTCTCTTTTTTCTCTTTGCTCCCATTCCCTTGAGGCGAGAGACCTACCCGTCTCTCCCCAGCTACTGTTCTCCACGCCTAATTCATCCCTCATGCCGCGCGCGTCGCGACGCTCTCGGGCGTCGACGACGGGAGACACATCGGGCACTTTAGAACGGACCCCGAGCGCTCGAAGACGACGAAGACGGAGAAGGTGCGTTTTTTGTAGCAACTGGTCTGGTTTTATTTTCGAGCACTGCATCACTGCTGCACACTGCTGCTGCTACGCCATACCGTTGCCCGTACGACGTGCTGTCGTTTTGCCTGTTGTCTCACGAAATATGACACCACCACCCCCTTGGCAGATGGTTACGACTATGCCGTCTTCTCGCGAAGCAGAAGTGGAGAGGTATCGGTGTGATGGGCGTGGTGACGATCCTCCTAGCGGCACTGCTGCTCTGTCTGACGGCTTACTTCGAGCAGTGGGGGCAGCAGCTGAGCACTAGCTCCTCTCTGGACAGCTCGGCGCCTGCACCAATGACCGAGGACCCGTCGTACTTCGAAGACAAGGATATACCAAAGGTGTTCCAGCAGTATGCCGTTCTTCATAACAGCGCTACTGCCAGTCCGATGACCGCAAAGTACGTTGTGTACGAGATACCTGGAAACACAACGCTGGCTCACTCTCTTCTGGGCTTGGTGAGAGAAGCAAGTAGTGCGCCGCGGACTGAATTTCCAATTTTCGAATTCCATCTACAGAGAGAAGTCATGCTTGTACATCGTATCTGTATTATAGTTTATTAGAACTGCTGCACGGTGTAATATATACGTTGCCGGGTACGTCTTGATTCTTGGTGTTGACCTACCCGAGGGGACGGCGCGCCTTCCTGTTTCCCGCACGCTCAAGGCGGAACGATGTCTGGTGGTCAGTCTGCTACGTACGTACGGGGGTATTTTAATAAAAAATGTATGATATAACATCATCACTTGCTTTGAACTTTGCGCCGCATTCCCTTTTTTTCGGTACTATTTCTGTCATCCATTATGAGAAATACGTTTCAAAACGAAACATGAAACCTACTCGTGTATATACGACCATTTTTGCACCATTTTTGACACTCCTCCCAAGCAGAGCAAGCACATCTGAATCGTATTGCTTGGAATGTACATTGGGCACTCACGCCGACACAACAGTTGGGTGTTTCCGACTGACTGCTATGATAGAGCCTCACCAAACAAGAAGCTGGCACCCCTGCATCAGAAGCCGCATTACTGAACGTTACGCTCGTCGCCAAGTCGCACTGTTTTTACACGCACTTTCCCTCACGCCTGACGCCAGACGTCAACATACCTATTCGCCTTGATGAGCGAACGGATGCTGCTGGTGCAGTGGACCAGTGATTTCGAGTCCCCTGGACCGAACGACGAGGACGGTGGGAATGATAGCACGGCCGGAGAGGCCTCAGGAAGCTCAGATAGGTGAGGTGACAGCCCGAGTCTGCGAAGCTTACACATTCAACGTCAACATTCAATGAGTGCGTATGTATGATTCCGATTTCCGATAGATGATTTTGTGATTTTGTCGTGCAAGTTTGGACCCGAAGTATTCGCCATATGTCCGAGTAGGAATAGCCAGAATTTGTACCGAAAATGAGGGCAGAAAACGTTTATTTTGCTGGATTCTCGCTTTTTCCGTGCACACGACACCGACATACCTACCGTGGTACACAATAACAGCAGTAATCCGACAAACAGAAACTACCGTACTCGAAACTGAACTGCGTAGCGCCGTAACCGATCGCAATATCCCCTTCGAATATAGTTATTCCTCCGTTTAGTGAGGTTCTCCGTCGGCTAAACGTCCAAGCTGCATGACTGTTTGACCAAAAGCCTAAACTAAAAGCCATATAACGGTGACATGGCGAAAGGGGAGGACCCAGCCAGCATTCAAGCTCCACCTACCGCAGCACACACATAAAATCCGATGTCGAAACCCTTGGGCTACACTGCAAGAATTCAGTGTCCTACCCTACATGTAAGTATAGTATTTGCTATCGAAATCTGTGTTGCAAAGGGGAAGGGCAGCCGGCAAATCTGCAACCTCGTAACCTCCTTAAGAATGGTTGCTCATCATCAAGATTTTCGTTTTTTGTTCGTGTTGCACTCTGCGGAGCCCTCCGCGTGTTTGTCTTGCGCACAAAGTGTGAGTACTGCTGTATTGGTTAGTATTTGCGATAGCTTCACATACGCCTGTACACGGGTAAGAACATAAAGCCTATCAATAGTTACTTGGTACCTGGCTATAGACCAGGTCTAACAAATTGAGCCAGTGGCCAAAATATCGGAGAAACCCGGCGTTTGTACGAATGCAGGAGGCATGTTCTCTTAGAGAGCCATATCTGAACTTTCGGCTGCTTTCGCGCTACTCTTTTACAACGAGCTCTCCGAGCGAATGCAACTAAGCTGTATGGAGGATGAGTGCCTCCGTCGCGCAGAAGCGTTCCTATTAAATACCTGGTCATGACTTGCCATTATTGTATTATTGTATTTCATAGCAGTTATCGTTGTACTCACATTCAGTACTGTAGGCTGCAACCGTTGTTGACGTACTGTTTCATGCTCCCGGTAACCAACGATTGCGGTGCTAGTGAATTGAAAGTGCATCCTTCGATTTTTGTCAGCTGGCGTTCCATAAAGTTAGTAGTAGACAGCCAGTATACTTAGTACCTAGTCAGCCCAGTCGTACTATTTACCGGTATATAGCAATACAGCAACACAAATCGTAGGAATTTGACGTAAATTACGTCCCTCACTCTGAATGTACATCTAAACGTTAGCAAGTCATGACTCCTTCGAGTAGTCCACGACCGGATACAACATAGCGGTGCGAACTTTCTCAAAGGGTGCACCTCACGCCCGTTTTCCCCACGATTCTGAGGTGCGCGGGCTTTCATCCCCTTGAGGCAGGCTATATGCAATATGACTAATAATATTAATAATACCATTCCACGCTACAACCATTTTTGGAATATGTGATGCTCTGTTCTGTCTTAAAAGGACGAGTTCATTGGAAGAAATCTTCTTGGATCCGGGATTCTTTTGGAGCTGGGAGCGATTTGAGGACCGATGGAGTAACTACTTCGGTTACCGGGAGGAGGACCTTGTGCCAACTAATGTGGATGTAATTGAAAACTACAACTACCTGGTCTGCGCCGATCTCAAGAGCTCGTTCATGAAAGATACGCAATTCATCAAGGTGCGTCGATAGGCGTGACCACGTCGTGAAAATAGTGCGTTTTTTGCTTCGCGCAGTTCTCATGAAATCTCGTCTTCATGCAGATGAGCGGGGCCTTGGATGTGCAGCAGCATCACTAAGGCTGGCGCTAGCATACTCGTTCGCTAGGAGCATAATCCGGTAGCATAAAAACCTTTGGCGGCTTTTTAGTGCCTCCTGGAGTCTCCTGTGTACACATGCAAGAGTTATTGTGCTGCCCAATGTAAGTTTGCAAGCAACGGGCGTGTCATATGCAGCGGTGTCTTCTTCTCCCCTGTCGCAGATTATCAACACGGAGTATTTTGCTCCGATGCTGACGGTGAATCAACACTCTAGCAGCAAAGTGTTGGAGGAAATTCCGTCGGTGGATACTTTCGCCAGTCTGAGCAACTGGCTTATGCGTCCGGTACCCACGGTGACGGCCGCCGTGCGGCGCTTCAAGGAGCGTTACTTCGAAGATAACTATGTCATCGGTGAGACCACGAACGTAGTTAATAAGGGTCCCTTGTGGAGTAGTAGGTGAAATCGCCCCTACCAAAGTCAATGATGCTAGTTCGAATCCTCCTGAGTGCTTACTCGTGCTCTTTTAGGCCAATTATTTTACAGTCAGGATCCGTCAGTCGAAAAGGGCCCTTCTCGACTGGACTTTTTTTCGACTGGATTTTTCTAGGCCTCCTTATCGCCAGTCGGGTCGATTTTACGGTTTTTTACTCTTTCTATTTGTGGAGGCGGTTGGTGTGAGGGAGTACTGCTGTATGGCAGTCGAAAGTCGGTTGGAAGCTCTGTGCTTCGTGCGTTCTCCGTGTTGTTCACCCGCGACGAACTCTCGTCTAAGCGGGTTGGTGGCATTGGACGAAGCCGAAAGCTGCCATAGCTATGTTCGTGGCGGTGCACTCAGCCGAGAGCCGTCAAAGCCACTGCAGCAAGAAGCGTAGTCGTTGTTGTCAAAATGTCATCGATACCGCGCGCTGCTGCCATCGTATGATTACACGCTGCTGGCGGGCGGAGCTAGGAATGTGCCACGCTGACTTGCGGCGAGAAGCAGCAGCAGTGACAGCAGCCGAGCTAGCGTCGGCGCTGCTGTAGGGTATTGCTGTGTGGTACATACCTGGTTGATGTGTGTGTGGTCGTGTGTGTATTTTTGTGTGGTCGGATTAGCGATGCGATGGGTCTCAAACGTTTTCGACGGAGAACACGACTGGGATGTCCAGTCGAATCGATGACTTTTTTCGACTGGATGTGCCAGACGGGTTTCTCAGTCGAAAAAAAATGAGTCGAAAAAGCTCTTTTTCGACTGTGTCAGAAGCTCGATTTGGCCTTCAGTCGGAAAGGGCCTTTTTTGACTGACGGATCCGACTGCATAAGAATTGGCCTTAAGGATTTTTTCTTGCGTAAAAAAATGACGATTAATAGCGGAAATCGCGAGATCGTGAGTTAGCAAAATTCGATAAAAATCGACGAGCATAAAAAGCTGAAAGGTGGGAATGCTAAACCCTATGCGCGATAAAAATGAAGGCACGTGCCGGGGGGGAGAAGGGAAGACACCTGTGACCACGGCTTGTCCAGAAGGTCGCTGAGGGTAAACCCTCTTGCGAGTTGAGCTGGAAATAAGGTGCTGATTTAGAAATAAATAAATGATATTTATATGCTTGGAAGTATATAACAACCTTTTTCTCGCCGTTCCAATAACCCTTTCAGAACTACGAACAATATTCCATACTAGTTCCAAGTAGTTTGTCCTCAAAAACGTGTGCGCAGTTCTAGTGAGGATAACACGACTTCGAGAAATTTTGGTTCAGCCACGTACGCGCGCTCGACTGCAAACTTTGATTTAGCTTTCATTGTTTCCCCTGCTCAAGGAAAGCAGGTGCAGGGCTATGTCTAGATTATTCCTTAGTGGCATTATGTCAACGTTTGCGGTCCTCAGAACGTAGGATGAGTCCCTGCTACACTTGAGTAGGTTTATGATCAGCTACTTAGGGCCATTCATATACTTTATCGCATGCATTACGCACAGCTCCCGTATACGACACAGCAGCCATGTGGGGCCCCAAAAAGGGTCCAACCGAATGCAAAAAAATGTACACGGCAGCATTACTAATGGCACTCCACCCATGGCATGAAAATGCCTACCAGTACTGCGTTGCAAAGACTTCTGCGCATCAGTCATAAAACTAGTAACACGTACGTAAAAAATCCTCGCTCCTCTTACATTTTCTACAGTGATGGAGATGAATTTAGTCGCCGACTCAAGCTATGGGAGTGCCATGCAGGCGGCTCAACAGCAGCTGTTCTTTAAAGAGGCCAGCGATGCGAGCTACCGCGCCAAGGGCAACTTAACTCCTGAGCAACAGGTGCGAGCGCGATGCCCAGAGTCGTGTTGCGCTTGCATGAAATGCGCTGCAAGCGTTACAACGTTGTTCTCATTCCCTCCAACTATTAACCCGTTTGGGGCTGCAAGCGGACAAAAGGTCGAGAAGAAAGTGACGATTTCAAAATCATCGGCCAAAACGCAGCCCGGGCTGTTGGGTAAGCGGTGCGTTCGAAACTGAATGTTGGGAGCTCTACGACACGCGCACAGCATGCTGATACTCGTACTGCTGGATGCGCTTCCTATATTAGACGGTTGATAAGATCGCATTTTCTAGCATTTTGCTGGATACCTGGTATAAAAGGGCCCAGAAGGGTAAGTCGTAAAAAGGGTGTCGGTGCCTATTAATAGTTAACGTGAGCATCATCAACGATTTCGACTCTTAATAATAATAGTTTATCTGCCCCACCCGGTGACGTGCTACTGACGTGCCACAGGGGATTGTAGTTCTAGTCGTCACCGACGATGAGGAAGCGGTGCGTTCACGACTGTCAGACTTGGGGCAGGACAGTTTGGGGGCGGCGGGAGTGGTTGCTATCACAGGCCCACGAGGGTCCGGCACAACGCGCATTTTGACGGAGCTTCAACAAGCCTGGTTGCTTGGATACGGAGACGTTAGCATCGTCTCGCCGGTGAGTACCAACTGCCGTACTTAATACCTGGTAACTTTAATAGTTGGTGTGCAGATAACCGTTTAGTTTACTTTGGTAATCCCTGTAGCCCTTCGCTCTCTTCCTTGCCCGTTGTTTGTCGTATCTAAGATCCGGGGATCTCAAACCACCCCCCCTCCCCGCCCTATTCGCTATCCGCTTATCGCGCGGAGTCAGCACTTTCATCGCTAGTCAACTCAAATCAAAGTATGCGTACAAAACCTTTCGATTCCCGCTTAGCTGTGATCACAAGACAACAGCCTTCGCAGGGCTGAAGAGGGAGCTCTAACGATGAAGGGCTTGAGTTTAGCAGTTTAGCCACTTCAACCACCGGCCCAAACAAAATTTAGCGAACTGCATCGCGTCTAGTGAAGGGGACCGAATGCGCGCGCTTCCGCCACATTTATTCGGTAAGCAAGCTTTCACCCTTGTGTTTGCTTCTTGTGTTGCTCTACTCTAATGCTATTGTTTCCGGCTGCGCACGTCTCGCCGTCACTTTCGCAGGCGTCAGCCACGGGCGTGCTGGGGCATGCACGGATGAGCTTATCGCCGATCGTGATTGTGGACAGTCACACTGCCCACCAGTCGACGTCTTCTCAGCCCTGCCTTGCCGACGTTGGGTTGATTCAGCAGGCTAGCTGCTTTAGTCCTGGCATGCTGTCCCGGCTGAGCTACGACTCGAACGTACCATGCCTCGGCAACCCTCCCGCGACCGTGGCGAGTTCTGATGCGGCGAGAGGGCGCATGCGACGTCTAGAACTCTAGTCTTGTCGCAAAACTTGCGAGGCTTGCTGTGTTTATTTTGTATCAACTGTGTGGTGCGAAAATTGTTTCGCGCCTGTTGTACGCCTATGAATAGTATAGCTTGTAACCCTATATCGCTGCTGCAGAGGGGGGTCGAACTATTTTACTCCCTGTTTTTACGAAGTCGCCTCCGCTGTGCTGAAGGCGCAGTTGTTGTGCAGATACTGGAACAAACCTTAGGAGTTAACCTCAGGAGTTATCTCTGATTCCTTCCTCTATTGTGTTGATGTTGGCTGTAGTAAAGTGATCGACTCGCTTTCCATTCTTGTAGAAAATGATCATCGGCAGCCCACGCACCCCCAGCTTTCCGGCTAGCTCCTGCGAAGTCAAAGCCATGGCAAATAGCGAGAGAGCAGCGAGATTCTCGTCGGGCGCGATATTATAGCCATCATTGATGGAATATTATAGTTTACAGGAGCTGTGTGAGTGAGGTGGAGTATCAATCGTATGTTCGCGTAGGGTTCGTGCGTGTTTCAAAGTCGGGTCAACATGCCTGGGGATCATTCGTGCGTTTTTCAAAGCCGTGGACCATTTGCCGCGTATCATGAACATCTGCAGCGTAAGTGTTCCGCAAGATGCATGGAAGCTGCACTGGGGTTGACGTATCTTAGGAGTGGGAGGAAATGTGCGTGCACAACGAAACACAAGCCTTCTTGTATGTTCGACGTCATGTGCAGTGTAAATTATGTACCGGTAGAATCGACGATCGCCTCTTTTCTTTTTTTCTCTAGTCGAGCACAGGAATACAACCGGATGCACGCGAAGGTGCAAACAACGTGTTCGCAGTTCTGGACTCTGAAGGCAGCGGGGGGGTCTTGAACCACCCCCCATCCCCGGGTTTCCGGTTCACTCTAATGTCTAAATATTGTGTTGGTGCGGTCAATTACGCCGATTTTTAACACGCTGCATTTCGACCTTCAACTGCTCCGGTCCTTAGACGAAAGCGGGTGTAAAAATTTAGTGTTTGCATCCACAGCAGCTCGCGATTCTGTTCAGATTGGCCGTCCACACTGTGTCGACGGAGGTCTACACCTCGACTTTGGGGTGCTGCAGTGGTTGGAAATTGTCGAAATTTAGAAGCCACCAAATACGACAAAAGAACAACCCCCAACTGAACGTTTGCACTTCCCTTCAGGACAGCTACATCTCCCCACAAGCAACCATAGCCCGCGAAATTGAGCCACGCTAACTTTGAGGTGCGTGAGGGCGTCGGGTACAGCGGGCAGCAGTCGAAGGCAGCGAGAAATGGCTCACGAGGTGGTTTTGTGAAGTCAGAGTTGCCAGCCAGCATCACCAAAAAATCGAGAATTTGCTCAAAAATCCACGATGTGGTTAGTTTGCGAGTTAGTATCTACCCTGGCAGCACGTATATATTATATGAAGAAACCGCTTTCACCAAAAGTTAGCTGGGATTTTCGCGCATCTTTTGAAACACTAAAAAAATGTACCTGAAAAAAGTGCGGACAGGCAAATTACGTTCCCGTTTGAGGTAGTCGACTGTTGGGCTAAAAAGGGCAAAAAAGGGCCAAAACTCTTTGGATTCTTGTAATTTTGAGTCAGTTAACTCGAAAATAGTGGATCTTGCCTGTAAAAATCCTAACTCTATTTCCAAGTTGTTTGCATTTTTTTGCCAAATGCCTACTGGCGCCTACTTCACAAAATATTCCTTGGGGAACCCCCGCGGCCTCAACTGCCGTTTTTTTCCCCATGACCTGGGTAATTTGCTGTCTGTGCAAGTTTCTCTCTAGCTTTACTGTAGGTCTACTGGAACGCATCTATCTGTATTGATGTCCTTCCTCTGTTTACGCCAAATTCAGTTGGCCGGCCATTGTCGAACTTCACCTCGTTGCTCGTCTTGTTGATCTTGCAGCAGAGGACCTCCGGATGCCTGGATACAAGCTTCAAAAGCTTGGGTTGCAATCCTTTGCACACGCGACACCATCCCGCGTGTATCTCGACCATCAAAAGTTTGTGTGGAATTCTCAAATTTCCTTGCGCGTCCTCGTACCCGTCCAAGGACGCTTCATCAGCCCCTGCTGCCCGAGACACCACGTCGTCAAAGTGTTCCTTCGACGTAATCTGGAGAGGATAGCGGAGAGAGGGGTATCAGTGAAGAGTCCTCCAGCATGTTTCGTCAACCCTTCTAATACTGCAAAATGTGTTACCAGGTACTGGTAGTAAAAAACACTAAACTCCAAGTCGTTTGTCCCTAAAAACGTGGGTGCAGTTCTACAAGGACAAAGTTGTGCTGATTGCCTCATGCCCATGACATTTCTTACTTTCTTGCATCTCTCGACGCTCGAAATAGCACATGCTCTCATGGGGACTTGACAGAGTCGCGGCTTGACAATCGGCGAACACACCCCCCTGGCACCAGTTGGTGGCGCACGGCTCTGGATGAACGAGGGGTACATGTTTAATAATGTTTGGTAGTTGCCAACCTGTAATGTTTGAGCAGTGCGGGGGCGACGCTACTACGGCATGCTGCTGTCGGTAGCATACAATCAGGCAAGCAGTAGTTTGTTGAAGTCGGTAAATACACCTGGTCAGCGGGACTCTGGTCAGCACTTTCAATACGTTCCTGATACAGGAGAAAGGCTCACCTCGAAGATGACATCCTGCGCCACAGCCGTTCTATCTGCGTATTTTGAAAATTCTTCATAGAGGGTCACCTGTGGACGTGTGACACGTAGTATAGAACAGAGCGAGGATAAACAACAAACACGCGCGTAAGGCCATTGCCTCATTTCCTGTACAGGGTAGAACTTGGTGGGTTGGTCGGCTGTAACACTTTCAGGCCTCGTATTTGCTGCAACAAACGTGGTGACCAGGCACACGCTCGCTTTCGGTACATGATCAACACGCAGGAGAAAGAAGAAGAAAGGGGGGGAACACAGACATGCAACACAAGGAGATCGATACGTTGAGAAGCTCCCCAGAAAAAAACCGAACCCCGTGCTGTACGCTCGTAAGTAAGCAGACACCAAGAACCTGCGACCGGCGGTCGCAAAGGCTCACGCCATGTACAGTAGTGTACATCGGCCGCAGTAGCGTTGCATGCCATCAATGTATCTAACCTTCCTCGCTTCGCTACGTGTATATATCCTTCGTATATTCGTAAACTGATTGGCAGGCTACCGGACACATGACCTCGGGTCACTACGAATACAACCTGCTGGTATTGTTTCGCTCAATACTCAATACCATATCATACGTATAATATTAATCCAGAAACCCAGAAACTCAACATCCCCATTTCTTAGCATCAGATACCTAATACGAACAAGTTGTGAATTGAGTTTCCACGAGCCTACTACACGATCTTGCTGGCGATCGAAGGCGTATTGTATGCAGAGTTTGTTAGCGCTGTGATATGTATGATATGATCCACCCGATGCAATTCCAGTTTATCCAGTTTGGAAGTCGACGATCGACGTCACGTCCACTCTTTTGTCTTTATTTTTAATCATCCAATGCATTATCTTCGCGCGTTTTTCTTTCTCCTTCTCCCTCCCTAATCGTATCTCAGATCCGGGGCCACAAAGCTGGCTCTTCTCCTCCCTCCCCACTACTACGGTACGTGCCTTCGTTTTAATCGCGAGATAAATTAAGCGTTTTTTCCCCCTCGTCGACCTGCGTCGAATTTGGCTTACACACGCTAGGCGCAATATTGCTGCTGCTTCTGCTGTCACTGCGCTCGGCGTACACGCGCGACCACGCCGGCGCACTCCACTCCGAGCACGCCCGGCGCCCGATACTTAGACCGCGGCGGCCTCACACCGCGCCGCTACTGCTGCTGCTGCTGCTGCTGCTATCGCGACGGGTAGAATTGAATGATACAGCTGTCATGTTGTCACGGTCTACCAGCATAGCGGTACGAGCACGAGCATAAGTAGCCAAACCGGAACGACGCATCCTCCACGACACCAAGCGGGCGAGAGCGCACCGTCGTAGCAGCGGGCCGCCGGGCGGCCCGGTGGCACAATCCAACCGCTCATCCGCGTCATACTCTAGCTCGTACACCTCTCGAGTCTGTGTGCTCTCAACGGTTGTAGCGCTGTATCGATACAGCGATACAGCAGGCAGCAGGTGGTGCGTGCCAGCCATGGAAGATGCTCCGTGCTTAGAGCTGCGTCGGGCAAAAGCTCGGTGTGTTGTAGGCCAATGAAACAGAGAGATAAAACGTACCGCAACTTTTGATAAATCCTACCTTCGATACAGTAGTACTTTTTTGCCGTTTTTTTTAACAGTACCGCAAATCCTATCGTAATATCCAGGGCTGTTCACGGGTCAGGTCAAACCTCACGGGTCGGGTCGGGTCGGGGGGGGGGGGTGTGTGTT
>JBBMKB010076422.1:0-13170 GCA_037833945.1 Alaria marginata | reverse complement strand
TTGCACCGCAAGGAGTTGTAAGACACGCGCGCATTGTGCTGATATCTCTGCTGCACGCTCTTCCTACACGCTTGATTAATTCGATCGCCCTATTAATAGTCGCTTTTTTTTATCGGTAGTCGTATGAATATGATAGGTCCCAAGAGTGATCCCACGGTGGGGGTGCAGCAATAAGTCTCTGAGCTCCTGACATGAGGAGCTCAATATCTCACCCAAAACATTACTTCCAACATTTTTGTTCGGGCAACCCGATCAACATTTCTATCCGCTATAATAGTCCTAAAAACAAATGCACTCGAAAAAATGGTCATACCGACCGGTAGTTCCTCATTTCAGGAGTTCAACCGGTCAGGAACGTTAGTCCCTAAAAAGTCCAACCGGTCAGGAACGTTAGTCCCTAAAAAGTGCAACCCCTACCGTGGGATGACTCCCAACAGGGCCAATAGTTTGTACACACATGCTCAGGTAAGGTGCACCTTAGTGCGTAGATAGTGCATATCGTTGTGCGTGAACCATAAATGGTGAAGCAGTACTCCTTTCTGTGGTGGTGCACTAGTCATTTGCAGTGTTGCTGGCGTCGTGCCTGGGACTCCTGGATTGTGAACCTGGGGCACCTGCAAGTACCAAAGCAGCTCTCTCTCTGACAACAGCAGCTCCAACTACTACTGTGTATGTCCTGTAAGATCCGCTGCACACGACACGCTGCACACCACGCACTGCTTACCCAGCAGCATCCATAGGGAGACTTGCGAAGAGAGCACCCAGCCCAAACAAGAGCGACGGGGCCACCGCTAGTACTCGAGGGTGAATGCCTGCAGCCCGCGGTCCGGCTGCTTACGTTGTAAAAAATCAAATGAAAAGTCGTGGGGGGGGCTCTGGTTTTCTACCCTCCGCATTGAAAAAGCGAATTTTCAGTGTAGAAACCCCGCTTAAGACCTGGATGCTCGGATGCTGCAGCAAAACACATTTTACCAGGTACGAACAACTGTCCAAAATCGTTGGCACGCAACCCACCGGGCACTCACGCAGCTCTCCGCTGGGATCGGGGGCGCTATCTGGGCTGCCTTAACTACGCGCTAAGCTGTGTTTGACGAGGTATCGCGTGGGATAGGCTATTGGTCGCTGCCCCGAAGATATCTCAACACGAAGTCAGGTGCGGATGATTTTGCAGCAGCAGCAGCAGCAGTTGCTTGATCTCAGGAGCTGCACTGCGTAGTAGACGTCTGGTTGCTGAGAAAGGGTTAGCCACAAGCAAGAGCCCACGCCACTACACCCAGCTGCGGTGGCAGATACCCGCGTGCCTGATGGGAATCCGTTAGAATAGGTCCTCGGTCGGCCGCTATGCCCCTGCCGTTGTTCGTCCCTGACGAGAGTCGACCGCCGAAAAACAAAATTCAAAATATTTACTCAAGCAGTTGCACAAGATATCCTGTACTAATTCCAAGTTGTTTTCCAGTCCGAAACTCGCCATTGATAATAATCATATCATACCTGGCAAAACGTTTTGAAATCAGCAAGCGCAGCAGCTGCAGTCCTGCAACCGTAGCGAACTCGAGACAACGTGCGACAAAAAGAACCCCACATGTGAGCGCAAGCTCGCTCAATTTCTGTTGGCGCCGGGTTTGCGGAAACTGATCACGTGCAGCTCTCGTAGTCAGTGAGCTAAGCCGTCGACAGACGACCCTCCACCACGCCATCAACAAATTAAGCCCAGCAGAATCAGCAGCACGGTAGTACATACCCGGCAGTCGACCGAAAAGAGTGCCAACGGATGCAACAAGCAGTGTGTGTAAGTGTGTATTCTTCGTGTTAAACTGATATTTCCACCCATCTACACCCAGTACACCCAGTGCCCGTGCCGATGCCTCGCCCTCGACAGAGAGACAAGCGCTGTCTCGTTATTATACACTTCGCAACAGAGATTGACATCGCAAACAGAGTATGCAAGGCTACTTGGTCATGGAAATGCTAAACGTAGTTAATACAAAAAAAGCGGAACGCAAACACGCCAGCACACCAGACAGCTTGGAAGTAAGAAAAAACAAGAGAAACGAAAATAAAAAAAAGGAAATCATACCGCACGAACTTAAAAGAAGAGGACAAGGGGCGCAGAGGGGAAGGGAAAAGGTACTCAGGAAACAAAAAAATGAGTAAAAAAACACACGGCAAGTCAAAACCGACTATCTACACTATTCGACAAAATATCGCAGGGGTTTAGATGTCTCCCCCAGGCGACCCATGGGCAACCCATGGTATTTATCCACAGGCAACCCGTGGACAACCCGTGGACAACCCATCGGCAGCTGTGATTAGCCCGTGGTCTACCTGTGGGCAGCCCACGGGCAACCCATGAGCAACCCATGGGTAACCCGTGGACAGCCTGTGAACAGCCCGTGGGCAACCCATGGACCATCCATGGGCTGTGGGCAGCCCACGAGCAACCCATGAGCAACTCATGGGTAACCCGTGGACAGCCCGCGAACAGCCCGTGGGCAACCCATGGACCATCCATGGGCAGCCCGTGGGCAACAGTGGTCAATCTATGGTCTACCAATGGGCAACCCATGCGCAGCCCGTGGGCAACCCGTGAACAGCCCATGGGCAGGCCATGGGCAGACGTGGTCAAGCCGTGGACAATCCTTGGGCAGCCCATGGACAACCCATGTGTAACTCATTGGCTGCCCATCGGCAACCGTGGTCAACACGTGGACATCCCATGGGCAGCCCGTGGGCAGCCCACGGGCGTTACAGTAAGGTGTTTGTTGTTACAGTACTGTAAGGTGTTTGTTGTTACAGCAAGTTGTTTATTGTTTCAGTAAGGTGTTTGTTGTTACAGTAAGGTGTTCGTTGTGACACCAAGGTGTCTGTTGTTACAGTAAGGTGTTTGTTGTGACAGCAAGGCGTTTTTATTTGCTACAGCAAGGCGTTTTTGTTGTTACAGCAAGGCGTTTTTTTTGTTACAGCAAGGTGTTCGTTGTTAACGCAAGTTACGGTAGAGGTGCGCCTATGTGTTTTTTCTGAAGCTCCTCACTCGAGAACCTCAACATTTCAGCCAGAAATTGACTTCGAAAACCATCTCAGTCTACCGTGGTGACCATCCCATGCCCTATCTGCATAGACTATAACAATAAGTATTGCAAAACACAAACGGTATTCCAACGATTTTGGGTAGTACCTCTGACGAGGTGCCCCTTTAGTCCATTTTTGTTCGGCCAATAAATGCTACTCCACGCGTCTGCAGTGGACGAACTCGAAGTAGTGCTTCAAGACGCATGATACGGTGCTGTAATCAGTATAATAACACCGCACCATTAATTAGTATTTGCCTTCTGTGGCTCCTCACTAGCGGATCTCTAGACCTAACCCACAAACTGATTTTGATCAAAAATGTGAGTGCAACGCAACCCGGTGAACACTTGAATGGTCTCGTAGGTCGTAGGTATACAACGAAAAATACTGCAGAACAAAATATTTACATTCCGACGATTTTGGGTTAAGGAGCTCAGTCATTCAGAAAATGTGTTAGCCAAAAGTTCCTGCCTGTGATCGAGCTGCCGCTCTATTGATGATCCACAGAGAAGGATACGGGACACACGTGTATCTACCTCTGGCTACTGAGTAGAGTCCCAGATTTAGATGTAGATGAACGTTTGGCGTATTATTTGTTGAGCAGGACTTACTTGAAGGGTCAAGGTACAAGAGTGAGGAGGGGGGGTTGAGCAGATCCCACTATATTGCATGTACCGGCTCTCATACTGGCAAGGGTTTAGATGCATCATACGAAACGTTATCCGACTTCAGTGCTCGGTGCGTTCTACGGCACGTCACCGCCGCTACGCGGTCCCGCCCATCACGCGTGCTACTTCAAGTAGACTACACGCACGAACCAATCAAAGCAAACCAGGCGCTAATGACGGAGTTGGGTCTGGATATACCCGTTCCCTGCCAGATCATTACTATCCTAAAATCCTGCCAAGGATATACGGTTGGGTTATTCCTCATACAAACAGCACATACAGAGAGCACACCTAACATACTCCTACCGTAACACGGTTCTCAAGCCACCGAGGGGCCTACGATTAAGGCTATACGGTAGGGGGGGGGTGCTTGGCGGCCTTCTAGTTTGAGCGACTCACAGCCACACGCGCGAAAGGCCACCGCTCTTGTCGTTCTTCTTGTTCTTCTTGTTCTTCTTGTTCTTCTTGTTCTTCTTGTTCTTGTTGGGGTGTGCGGCTTCGTGACATCCATCTCGCCGTGGAATGCCTTGTTTCGATCTTCCAACGTCGTTGTTCAGAACTTCACCCAGGTTTTGGGGGAAGCACTTGAACGTAGAGTTGAAGTCAGTTTTGCAGAAGTACAAGGGAGGGTTGAGTCCGGTTTCGAGTGGCCTCTTCTCGGTGGCAGTGAGCATTCGGGTAAGTAGACTTCGGATGGACGTACTGTAAAAGCCTTCGTTCGTGCTCGGAGTGGCGACCGTGCTCTGGACCACTGCAGCAAGGACGGGGAGGGGAGTAAGTGGTACAGCAGTCGGTGGTACTGAGGGGTCCTCGAAGCAGCCGGACGGTTCATGGACCGGCGGCACATAGCGGAGGCGTAGTCAGGCAGCCTGTGCCACACCCATGAGAGAACACCATGGATGGATGGATGTCGTCGATGGGAAGTGGAAGGAGGGGGGTAACAAGAAGGGACGCCCCTCGCTGAATACAAGCGTAAGATGGAGACGACAGACCGCGTAGCGACGTTCGTTTATTAAGTCACATCAGTATTTTGCGCGGGCGCCCGCGGAATTTCCCACGGGCGCCTGGTATCAAGCGATGTATCGCGGACGCGTTCTACGATCGAGGTAGCATTTGTTGGCGTTTTAGTTTCTGGATGACGGGGCTCCGTAACCCGAAATCGTCGGAATTTGCAATATATATGCTTTTTTGCATATCTAGGCCACGGCTTTGTTGATCGGATTGCCCTTTCAGTTTGCTCAAAATCAGCGTTTCGGTGAGGTATGGAGCTTCTCAAGTGAGGAGCGACAGTAAAAAACGATGCTACACCTCTATCATCGTAGAATGCGTCCGTCCGCGGTGTCTCGCGACATCCTTGCGGCTGCCCACGGGATGTCCCGCTGGATACCCCGGAGTCTTGCGGGCGCCCTTAAAGGCCAGCTTAGAATCCCCGGGAATCCGCGGTATCCCATGGAAGTTCTCGCGGGCATTCCCGGGGGCGCCCGCGCCGGCTACCAGCATGTCTCAGGGTTATGGTTAGGGTTAGGGGTAGAGTTAGGGTTAGGGTTAGGAGACATTCCACGATAGGGGTGCAGCAATAAGCCCCTGCGCTCCTGGCATGAGTAGCTCAGTATCTCGCCCGAAGCGTGGCTTCCGAGATTTTCGTTACCGCAACCCGACCAACATTTCTATCCGCTAGTCCTAATAGTCCTAAATCAAATACACTCTTAAAATGATAATACCAACCGGTAGTTCCTCACTTCAGGAGCTCGACCAGTCAGGAACGTTTTTTATCCAAAAAGTGCAACCCCTACCGTGGGATGACTCTTAGGGTTAGGGTGAAAGCACTTCATACAAACCCTTTCACGTGGTACTAGTACTCCTCAACCTGGAGCATGTTGCGTACCAGTACACACAGATACTCAGGGTTAGGATTGTGATATTCCGATGATGGGCGCCCATGGAAACTACCATACCGCGAGCACCCGTGAAGAGCCCCATGGGTGATATCTCGGGAATTTTAACGGGACAGATACATACATACATACGGGAAGCCCCATGATGGGAACACCCGCCGGATACCGCGGGATTGTTGACGGGCGCCCCAGGGTGATCACGGCCGCCGCGAGCGGACCGCAGGCGCCCCCGAAATCCCTTGGGAGCTAAATTGGTATGTTGGGGTTTGCTCGTGGGGGTAGCCATGAGCGCCCGGGGATGCCCGTGGGATGCTATGGGTGCGCCCACAGAGGACCGCGAAAAACCACGATAGATAATGCGCATCACCCCGCCTTCCCTGGCTGCATCGAATTCGATTGTTGTGTATTTGCCTTTCTATGCCTGTTTGTTTTCGTTTTGTCTTCCTTTTTCAATGGTCTGTTTTGTTTTGTTTTGTTTGGTTTGGTTTGGTTTGGTTTGGTTTGGTTTGGTTTGGTTTGGTTTGTATTAGTTTTATTCCGTTTTTTCTGTGTATGTGTTTTCTTTGTCCTAGTAATAATGTGTTTTCGTTGCCCCCTCCAGAGAGCGCGGGGGGAGAGACGTCACAGTTGCTGATGAAGTGCCGTATAACATGCGTGATAAGACACCCCCCTGAGATGAGATTCCGAGTAAATTTCCTCTCCGAAAATAAGAGGGGGCCCTCAAAACAACGACTCTGATAGCTTCGGAAAAATAAAATCGAAATATTGCCGTTCGATACAGCATGTATACTTATTACCTAGCTAGACGTCTCGCTCGGCATCCCCTCATTTCCGATCAAATCGGCCGTGAAATTCGTTCAAGGGTGTGTGGTTATACGCGCATACATACAGTAAGTTGGGAGTTTCTCCGCCTTTCTCTTCTTCTTCTTCTTCTTCCTCTACTGCTCCTCCTTTTAGGGTTTCCCTCCCGGCCGTACGTCTGGTATACGTGTGATAAGTATTGCGTCTTGTCTCTTTCGCGCGGCATCTCCTCTCTCCTCTCATTTACTTCCTGTTTCATTTCTGTACGTGATCATCGTTGCCATATTTGTCCTCTTGATTCGCCTGTATTTATTATTGTCCCTACGAAGAACTACGTAGAAAAGGTGAGGCGATGATGATTATACTGTTCCGGTATAAACATATGAACACCGATTTCCCACGAGCATGGATTAAGGGGATGATAGGCGGTGCCATCAGTGAAGCCGAATCCCAAGCTGCGGTAGGAACCACACTCAGCTGCTGCTGCTGCTGCGTCACCTCCTGGCTTTTGCTTTGTTTTTTTCTTCCTGTATCTTTGATCTACCAGGTATGTTTCTCTCTCTGTATCGTTACTGGTTACTGCTTTTACTGCCGTACGTTGACTTTCCTCCGATGGAGAGCGGAACACCCGCGGTAAAGAGCCGAGGCTTTATAAAAAGAGCCCCCGTGCCTAATCGATCAGATCGCAAACAGCAGTATCATAGCGTATGAATACGTAATGGATTAGTCGTGGCAACAGCCATATACTTGAACTATGAAACATATTATATTATAATAGAACGCAGAAAACGCAAGGTTCCGAGCAGAGTGAAGAAGACGTCAACAGACATGACATGACATGACTCTCAAACGTTAAAAGAAAGCAAACTTGCAAATTTCATTTGCCCTGACGGACGCCGAATTCAAAATTACTACCTGGTAGGTTGCAGAGAGGAATACTCGGAGTTACACCCGCGCCCGTTTTCCCTTGCCACGTTGCTTGACATCTTGACGTGTCTCGTGACATCGTCGGTTCTGAGGACGCCTTCGCGTATGTACTGTATGCAATACGGCAATAAGGTACAATATGAATATCTCCGTAGCACGTGCGATCGAAGTGTCACACTAGCTATGTCACACTAGCTATGTCACACGCACACGCAGCTTGCAAAGCTGAGTTTCGACGAAATTCCCTTTTTATCGATCTCACAGCTGTGTAGTGTATTTTTTTTTTTTAATGTTTCAAATACGTCAGCTGTGAGTTCGATCAAATTAATAGTCGATACTCATCTTTGCTTAATGATGGCTAGTATAGCTCCGTGAACTGGCGATAAATATGTCCGTATTTCTATACTTACCAACGCGCTTGCTTACAGATTTGACCCCCCGTTTCCGATGCACACTGATTATTATAGAACGCCCTTGAGGCGCTATCCACGAGAAAGGCACTGCATCACATCAAATACAGCACTGAGCAGTAACTCATCACAGGACGTGGCAACTTTTGATAGAAACTCGTTTTACAAGGTTTCTGCCCCGTCTACGTGTATACGTATGATACGTATCATACATACAACGTGCGTACGTACTGATAATAGAGACGGAAACCTATGAACACCTTGAACCGCACTTCTTCTACTTCTAAATCTCGTTTCTTGCAGTTGCTGTTTGTCCTGTCTGTGGCTGACGTTCTGTGTGTTCCTGTTTTTGCGATCCTCCCACATATGTACCTTATTATTACATTGTATAATAGACTAACAATCATTTTATATGAACCTTATTCACACCATCGAGAACCCACTACTACTGTACGTGGCCACTATTGACAGTAGCCGGTCTGTGCTATGATATGAAGGGAACTAAAAGATATATACCTGGTACAGGGTTACGGAGTTAGTCACAGCCGATAGCCGATGATACATGATATTATATGTATGGTCGTAGCAGAAATATGTTCGATCGCTGTTAGTACTGTTCGTACTTCAAAATCGACCAATGGAGTACTGTTCGTACTTCAAAATCGACCAATGGACCGAGTAGAGCTGTGTGCTACGCTGCAACAACTGATATGGATTCATATATATTCTTCTTCCCAGAAATAATTAGTGTACCATTCCAGGTACGTATCATATCATCTCATCATCTCATATATACGTGTGAATATGATACCAGGGTATGTACGTAATCTACAGTGCGTAAAGTTCTACCACGGACAGACAGGTTCGTAGTCTATTAAAAGTTGTTTTTTTCAGTTAGTTGCTTTTTTGAGGGCTTTTTCTGTAGCGCATCATCATGTTAACCTGTGCAAACATTCAACATTCACAAAATGGTCAGAAAAAAATTGCAAAGACTACCTACCCAGCCCGAGCCTGTGAACGAAAACGGTGGGTTCGTAAATCGAGTTGTGGTTGTTGTTGTTGTTGTTGTTATTGTTATTGTTTTTGATGTTGCTGTTGACGTTGCTATTCCGACCCACTCTACGTATATACATAGCAGAGAGGTCTTCTTCTGTATACCAGTATACTTCCCTTCTTCCCTTCGCACGAACCAGCGCAGAGTGCAGAGTGCCGATCGATGATGGTCTGCTCTGTACGGTATCATACATACATGTCACGTTGTGTCATACGGTGGTGCATGCGTACATACAAACGACGTATATTCGCAGCATATTCGTGAATTTCGCAATTTCTGGACGTAAAACATACTTCTCTCTCACTAAATATCATACGTTTCCTCTCCTGGAACTTGCAATAATCTGGATACTAAACGAAACTCGTACCTAGAACCATCAAATATATTGACATACAGTCAGCCTTTCAACGGAAATACTCTCACCTGCTTGCGCCCGAAATCCCCATGGTACATTAAGCCAGCCAATCATGTGAAAGTGCTATGTAAGAGTCTCTTCCCGTATTGGAAAAAATTGCCGTTCGTCTGAAATTATCTCTGCGGTTCTCTCTCAGGCTGCGCTCACAGGGCTCTCGCAACGGACAGTTCTTGGTTAGTAACCATGTATTTAAATTTTCATACTTTCGCCCAATTAGATTACCGACATCTTGTAGTTTTAGACTTGTTTCCGGATTCATTCGAAAATGCCGTCGAATCGTGTCAAGTTGTTCCCTTTTATCGTAAAGGTCTCCCAATAGTGCCCGTTTGTGCCAGCCTAAATAACGGCACTATGCAGGACACCGGGACTAGCTTTGGCATTCATATTTCAACTCGTGCAGAGTGATTTGACCGGCACCATAAAGAGAGGGGGCACTATTAAATCGGCACTATTGGGAGCCCCCCACTGAAACGCGTATCTCCGAACTTCCAACTTCCAACGGATCTACATGCGAAGAATAATGCTAGAAGCGTCCTACGCTGGAACTAGCGTATTTAGTTGTGGAACTACCGTACGGTCAACGCAACGATCAGGAGAGGCGTAGAGTTTTAGGGGTTCCAAACGCGCCGCACATGGTCGAAACTCGAGACGATTACAACGCCCTCGTCTAACACCGTCCACACCACTCCACCAGCACCACTCTGCTACCCACTAATACCGCCCGCACACAGTAGCATTGTGCGTGCGAACAGCAAAGGAGATATATCCGACACGGTGATATACCACAAGCGCTCACGTCCTTGAGAAGCATTTGTGGGCTCTTCCGTTGACCCCGGTGAGTGCTTTTTGGAATGCGCGAGAGACAGAGTGAGAGTGATTGATATGCCACAACACCGGCTGCTGTACGGTGGTTACTACTTCTACTGGCTGTGGTATAACTATCATATGCAACCTTTTGCCGTGAAGGGTCCCCCTAGGATGTGCAGCAATATTGCAACTGAGAGCGGCCCCCGATTGGAGCACGGGTCCGCTGGCTTTGAAGCCATCTCGGGCAAGTAACACGCTGGTGTTCAAACCCTTATCATGCCATCAATCGCTTGGCGGCATTCGTTCCCGTGCTAGTGCCATTTCGATTGCGACATTTCGGAGAGAAACCGCTTCAAGAATTTCAATCAAATATAAAACAAAGAAAGTTTTTGTTTTGAGCCTTTGACCGCAACTACTCTATTTCTACCATGTTTTCCGAGTTTTTGGCAGTAAAACGGTAAAACGCGATTGATGATGGTGGCATGATACAGCAGTAATACAGACCATCTACTTTTTACTTCTTGAATGCTGCTGCCTGAATCGGGGCACGTCATCCGGCCTTCTGCATGATGCATGCGTTGCAAGTAGCTGGCTTGGAAGTGCGAAGGTGCTACCGGGTACGTTGGAGTTAAGTCCTCGCAATCTGGCGACCGGTGCCATATACAGCCACGCGTTGCCTTACATATGGTACGCGTTGAGCTTGGGTTTGTTTTGGTCCATGCGAAAAAATAACAGTAGTGATCGGTAGGGCCATGTGATGCAGGAAACACGGGACAGCGTCTCTATTGATTGATGAATGACTGGCACCCAGTGTCGCACCAACACTTGCATATTACGCTATTAATAGTGTGTGCTGTTTTCACATCATATTTTCACCGCTTTTGGTGCTACACCTTTTTAATTAAATATATTAATGACTTCCTATTTCGCTTTTATCTTTTTTGGCGGATGTACGACTTGCTTCGGCTTGCTTGGGCTATGGTGCGTGATACTTTCGTGTACCACTTTTGGTTTGTTATATTTTTGCTCTGGGAGGGGTATTCTTAGGGTCACTCCGGAGTGACTGGAGCCTGTCCTGTGACCATGGACTTGATGATTTATGCGAGTTAATCTGAGAACAACAATGTGTCAACTGTACGCATGACATCATAAGCAAAGCGCACGTGGGCGAAACACACGCTGTAGTATGGTCTTAGTATCAGGTATAGTATGATATGTTGTTTTGTGTGCGCGCACCGCGCAAAAGCCCGACCGAGCGTTACACCACAACTTCCTCCCATCAATAAAAACCAGCACTAAATCGGCAGTAGTAGTGGTCGTCAAACCGATGACCCCTCAAATAAAACATCGCAAGCCACATCTACCGTGATGAAAGAAACTACCGGTGTACCGCTGCTGCTGCCGTACCTTACCGTCGGTAAGATGGTTAATCTCGATCGAGCAACCCATCAACCTGGGCGCAAACCATTATATCCGGTTGGTACGATAGGTCTCCAGCCTTCTGTAAAGGCGTATTAGATACCTTACTTCTCGCCGAGGCAACTCTCATACGGACAACAACCTACGTACGCACCCGATATCATACAGAGCTACCAGGTACAGTATGTTAAAAAGGCACCACTAAATAATCAGCACTTTCTTGGAGTAAAAACTGAAATCGACTCATTCTCACAGCTGAAAAGAGTTTTCGTGCCTTTCTTCAATCGTCCGGCTTGGAATGCGTCGTCCCTCTCTCCTTGCTTGCACTTCTTATGTTATGCTGTTGCTCTCACATTAACTCGGATAAATCATCAATTCCGTGGTCGCAGGACAGCCTTAAAATTTACTGTGGAGTGGAAGAATACCCCTCGCAGGGGGAAAAATAAAACAGACCAAAAGTGGTAAACGAAAATATCTTCAGCCGAAACAAGTCGTAAATCTGTCAAAAAAGAGAAAAGCGAAATCGGAAGTCAGTGTACGTACGTACGTATCAGGCCTAAACTGGTACATGAGTTTCAAGACTGGCAGCTGAAATGCATTGATGCTACTCGTATGATACGAACGATGCAGCAGTAATATTCCACCATCACTCGTAGTGCGCAATGTTGATTCGTGCACGCTTGTCCTGGGAGGGGTATTCTTCGACTCCCGAGTGACAGGAGCCTGTCCTGTGACAACGGACTTGGTGACTTATGCGAGTTAATGTGAGAACAACAAAAACAACAACAACATCACGTGTTAGCATTGGACACGCTCGTGCTCTCGCACTGCAAATCAAAACTGTCTAAACACTACGATATGCAACAACACCGGTAGCTTTCAGTAGAGCGACCCCTGTGGTGTGGTGTTACAGTTTAGCGCCGATACTTAAAGATGGTTACCAACTTCCCATTTTCCACTATTTTCGTTACACTTTTATCAACTAAAGTACGTGCCGATTTCCTACTAATTTCAACAAAATAAATATATATACTTATGTTGTGCTATACTTGTTTTGTGCCAACCATATCAACTCTGTACCAGGTATACTGCACGTATACATACGTACGTACACAAATTGTATAAGCATATCATACGTACGTACACAAATTTACCACGACCACTCGTGACTGACTGCGCAACCCTAAACAACGCCAGCCCTTGGACCACCTCAGACGGCTTGCGCCTCCAGCAGCCGCGAGTTTTTGGCAGCAGCTGGTAGCAGCTGGTCCGTAGGCGGGCGGGTAATGCCGACGAGACGGCAGCAGTGGCGATTTGGTTGCGTTCGTCGTGCCGCTTGCAACTTTAGTGCCATCGTATCATGATATCATAACATCTCACCAAGTCCAGACCAGTAAAGCTATTATCCATGGTCGGTGATGATATACCAGGTACCTGGTACTATGTGCGTAAACACGGCTTGCCCGACCGAACGGTTTTGAAGGCGACAATGTGACGTGTAGGGAGGCGCTGGGTTGTTTTGACCTTATCGTTCTTCGTCATTATGACGGCGGGAATGGCAGACAGTCAGGTGTTACAGGTTATACGTCAGTACTAAAAATACTACTGCCGTGACGTGGAGGGTAGGTAGGTGTGTGTGTGTGTTTTCGTCCCATTTATTCTGGGCGCCAGATGTTTGAACGCACCAACCGGGGTCACACAGGGG
>JBBMKB010076411.1:0-13170 GCA_037833945.1 Alaria marginata | reverse complement strand
ATCCGCGGCGACCTCCGCGGATGTCCGCGGATGTCCGCGGAGGCCTCCGCGGACATCCGCGAAAAAGTAAAATAATGTACATCCCTCGGGTCGTGGCGGACCTTCGCTCGCTCGAGTGAGTATCACGCCCTTGCGCAAGTGGTCATGTTAACCTTTGGACCCTCGAGAACGTAGTTCAACTCGGTCCGCCGTCGACCATCGCCCCCCTTCCAGCTGACTTTCTTCCTCGAAAAAAGGCGACATCCGCACGTCTCAAATAATACACTTCAGGCGCCCGTGTACGCGTCTCGGCAAACATTTCTGCCGCTCGTGCAAGAAAGAAAAAGGACGCCCCCAATGCGAGCCGCAGAACCCGCCCTCCGTCCCCCCACACGCCGGTGCCAAGTGCTCGCCCCCGAGGAGCATAGACCACAATACCGCCCTCCTCACTCTCGACTGTGACACCGCGACTGCGTGCGACCGCGCCGAACCTTTGCGAGCGTTGCAAAGCAAAGGGTGTGTGGTATCTAACTAAACAAAACCTGTGATGATCGGTGAAAGAGTTTTGGTAGCTGACAAATGGCTCTCCACGGTTTGGGCCGCCTGTAATTTCTTAGTTGTCCCCGCGCACGTCGCGTACTCTAAAAGAGGTAACACATTCGCCAACGGGTTTTCACAAAAGTTCAAAAACACTGGTTCACATACCACATTTAGACGACATTCCACCCACGAACCGAAATACCCTTGGTAAGCTCGCTCATAAGAGGGGCGCCACGGTGCTTCGGACGGAGTCGACGCCAACACGGAGGTACGAAATTATTCCCCATTTTGCACCAACTGCCGAACCCGCCACGAGATACGGGCGCGCTCGCGAACAAGGTTAGCGTGGATCGCAGACTTGTCCCACGTACTGTAGGTATTCCATCTGCGATACCATTCAACACTCCATGTACAGGCATCTAGCGTCAAAATTCCACCCACTTGACATTTCGAGTACCCCTACAAAACGCATCAATGCCCCGGACCGCGGGTCTTGGCCTCCCCGACAACGTCACACCCAACATACTGCTGCCACGTCATTTCCCTGCAAAAACACACCCACCTGCCTGTGAAGGGAGATCTCTACACAGCACCAAAAACACCCTATCGACAAAAACCGTACCCAATAACTCAAACACTTTCTTAGAGATATCATCAACACCTATCACATCCGGACCCAAATCGTACCCATACCCGTTCACCGGCCAAACCAAAGATGCAGGTGCAACATTCACACACCAGGATATGAAATCAAAGCACAAAGATACGAAACACACCACACCGTACATCGCAGACTCATAGCTACATAGCTACCCCCTAGTCATCTCACGGTAGGGGTGCAGCAGAAAATCCCTGAGCTCCGTCATGAGGAGCTCAATATCTCACCCGAAGCATGACTTCCAAGCATTTTTGTTTGCACAACCCGATCAACATGTCTATCAGCTAGTTCTAGAAAAACTTCTCTCGTAAAATGATCGTACCAACCGGTAGATACTCACTTCAGGAGTTCAACCGGTCAGGAACGTTCGACCCCAAACAGTGCAACCTCTACCGTGGGATGACTCCCTCCTCGGTCAACGATCTCCAAGGATCCTCAACGATGTGGTGTGTACGTTACCCTACTAACCTCGGATCGAACTCATACCCGTTCACCGGCTAAACCAAAGATGCAGGTGCAACATTCACACACCAGGAGATGCAGTCCAAGTACAAAGATACGAAACACACCACACCGTACATCGCAGACTCATAGTTACATAGCTACCCCCCTCCTCGGTCAACGATCCCCAAGGATCCCCAAGGATCCTCAACGATCCTCAACGATGTGGTGTGTACCAACCTCGGGTGCTGGAACCACGCACTACGAGCGAGTACCGTACCACGTACCATCTCAAATCGTACCCATACTCGTTCACCGGCCAAACCAAAGATGCAGGTGCAACATTCACACACCAGGAGATGCAATCCAAGTACAAAGATACGAAACACAACACACCGTACATCGCAGACTCATAGTTACATAGCTACCCCCCTCCTCGGTCAACGATCCCCAAGGATCCCCAAGGATCCTCAACGATCCTCAACGATGTGGTGTGTACCAACCTCGGGTGCTGGAACCACGCACTACGAGCGAGTACCGTACCACGTACCATCTCAAATCGTACCCATACCCGTTCACCGGCCAAACCAAAGATGCAGGTGCAACATTCACACACCAGGAGATGCAATCCAAGTACAAAGATACGGAACACACCACACCGTACACCGCAGACTCATAGTTACATAGCTACCCCCGGTCAAGGATCCCCAAGGATCCCCAAGGATCCTCAACGATCCTCAACGATGTGGTGTGTACCAACCTCGTGTGTCTTTCTTGATTTCGCGATGTGCCCCCCCGTGGGGGTTTATGTTTTCGGTTCGCCAAAAATCTATTTTTAAGTTGTATGAAGGGTGAGATACAAGGTCGCTCGCATTAACAGGTTAACAGCCCCTCTGTTGTGACGCGGGTCCCCAGCGAGACACGGCCGGCGACAACGAAGCTGAAACTTCGTGACGGGCAGAAATGTCATGCAATATGGTCGATGGAGGAGATATTATGCGTCGCACGGGGGCTGGGACAGAGAATTTCGATAGTTGAAAACATCCAGGGGCACGCTTAACTGTGGTGAAGTACAGTGGACACGAACGAACGCACCAAAACGTGCGGTATGGCACGGGGGGGCGGTAACCCTATGCCACTAGAACGCGAAGGGCAGCACGCCTACGTTTCGTGTTTGGACGGGAAAACTGTGTGTACGCCGACGTTGTACATCGCGTGAGTGACCGCCCTGAACTTTCACAAAGTGGACGACAACATGACCTTCTTTAAGGAATGTGAAGGGGTGACCTGAACGTTCGCAACACGGGTAATGACGTGGCTTTGTGCCCTACTGGGTGGTGAACTGGCCTTTCGCAAAGGGTGAAGATCACGACTGTTTGCAATGCAAGGGGGCGACCTGATATTTCGAAGCACGGGTGGCATCATTGTTTCGTGTAATGCGAAGGGGTGACCTGGCCTTCCGCAAAACGGACGACGTCGTAACAGCAAAGAAGGCGAGGGGGTGGCTTGACTTTCCGCAGAGTAGACGACGTCGCCTCAATGTGGTATGCGAAGGGAGGACCGGACCTTCCTCACTATGGGCAACGGCGTCCCTTTTAGCACAGCCGGGGGGCGACACGACCTTTGCTAGCATTTTATTTTGTTGTTCGGCATCGCCGTTGTTTCCGTTTTGTGGTGTCATGCCATCAAGGTGGCTTCTGGCCTGTTGTGCTGTTGTTAGTTGTCTACAGTAGTGGCTAGGAGCGACGCGGAAGTTCGCCCCGCACCGCTCCACTCCACGCCCCCGATTCCCGCGCGCCCAGCCCAAAACCCGTGTATGTGCGATAACCGCAAACATACAGCGAGAGAAACGAAATACAATTAAAACAAAAGCGGGGCTTCGCCATGCTGGCTCGGCGCCTGCTGCCGGCTCTAAGAATACCCGGAATGCTCGAGAGCTTGCTGTGGGTACATATTACATGACGCCGTAAAAGCGAGATGATATAGAATTGAGCTTCCAAGCGATGTAAGCTGCTCGTAATAGTGACGCACCACCGATGCTGCGTACCTCGGCAATAGTTGATGGTCGGTTGGCAAGTACATATATATATACCTATGTAGGTTAGTCCACACAGCAGCATTACGCAATGCATACTGTAAAATAAAATATAAACACAGCACTTAAATCAATTGTGCCGTATGCTTGTAGCCTCATGCATCTAGTCGCGTGCAACTGCAGCGCGTTTGCCTCTAACACTATATGATGGCTGGGCATCAGCGCCAAGTTCACCGTTGACTACATCGTCGATACGCCGACTCACAAGCTACCACACGAAAAAACAAAAACAAAACAACGCTGACGGATGCTCGGCATCTGGACGTCAAGTTAGCCTATAAAAAACCCAGAAACAGATGCACACATAGCTCCACGTATGACGTCCCCAACATCGTCGGTGTAACCCCAACGAGACACGTTCCCACACCGCCTACAGCCGAAGACATGAAACAGGAAACAAGAGTTCTGGGTCAGGCAGGACTTTGCTTCTTAAAGAAGAGCATTCTACACTATCTTCAGTATACACGCTCCCGAATTTAGTATTCGTCTGCGAATCTTGGCCTGGCTTTCTTACTACTCTGTTTCATAGTAGGCGTCATGTACTGTATGCGATGCCAGAGCGCACGCGATCTCTCCATCCCTCAACCCCTCCATACAACACCGTGGCCTTCTGCGCTAATTATCAAGGCTCAGCAGGAAGCCCACCAAACCGCTCATGCCCTGCCAGACGTTTAAGGCACGCCGACGCACGTACTGAAAGGTTTCATCGAACTCTCTAAGTTTCAGCAACACAGCCTGCACGCCAACGAACAGCAGGAGGAGCAGCGCGCGGTAATAACGGGAATCACTTGATACCGTAACGTCTCCGCATGGGCCAAACGATAGCAGGTGTGGTCACGATTTACCATAATACCGCACAGAAAAGCGGGGATGTGCACATGCGTGCTTACTACTGCAATAGAGCAAATAATTCCATTGGAGACCCCTGCGACGATACATGCGGGGGTACCCACATTATCACTACAGTACTAAGTGCAGGTCATGTCGTGTAAGTGGCTCTGTGCGCCGCTCAAAAACGGGCTAATACATACCAGGTACCTGGTATTGTGTTGGCGCGTTGCAGCCAACAGGTGCGGTTCCACGTCGGCGGTACATGTCGCCAAAATGGAAACCACAACAAGTGTTTCGATTGCGAAATACATAGAGTAGCCACCCACTCGATCCCCAACAATGAACCCCGTAGTGTAGCCTTGGTCTAGTAGTATACTAGACCGACCCCTTCGGGACGTCGAAGGTAAAAAAACACTCGCAAGGGGGATCTGCTTCGACATCGGACACACGAAAATTGCCCAGCCTACCGCATTTGGGGGCGCGTCCGGTTTCCGGCGAAAGGGGCTTCACGACACGATCGCAGCACGTTCATACTCATACTGACGCACGCAGTTCCTTTAGACGGCATATATGATCTGACTCTCGTGACTTTGGTTTGTTATATTCGGAGCCCAATTAGGCGGAAGTGGGAATACACTGCATGTAGTGATGGCTACTGCACGCAAGCAGATGGCGATGACAACGCGTATAGTTCAACGCGTAAGATATCACACCTCCGCGATGAACTTCAGCGCCGATTGGCTCTAAAATCAGGGAGGCAAACACAACACAAATGGCCGGTTTGGGAAGATCTCGCCTCGTCGAGATCTTCCCAGAGTAGACCCCGCTCGGCAATTGCACTGTATTGTCGTTGTCGAAAACAATATAAGCTCGTCAGAGAGAGTGGGTTTTCTTGCGTGGTACACGGTACGAAGCAGTGATGCTTCACGCCGGAATAGGAAACACACTCATTCACGGGCCACGTACACCCCGGCACTCACGTACACGCTCCAGATATGCGCCAACATCGTTGACAGGACACCCCAAAAGAAGAGCCACTTGGAGGTCTTGGCCTCGGTACCGCAGGTGTTGTCGTCATCACACGTCGAATCTGTGGCAATCGGAATAGGCACGTGGTGAAGACAGAGTGCTCCCGCACGAACGGCGCGCAAAGTCACGGTAGGGGTACCCTTAAATTGTCTGAGGCCCCTCATTTGACGAATTCTATAACTATTGCCAAATCTGACTTACAGAATTCTCGAAAGTAAAACCCGATCCGACACGATGAAATGAACAGTCCCACGGCCTACAGTAGGTACACGACTAAGAATGTTATAAGAATGTTATAAGAATGTTATAAGAATGTTCTAAGCCGCCTGAATACATTCCAACGATATTCGGTAGCAGTAGTTGCTCAGTTGACGAGACTCGTTAGTCAGGACCGGTCCAGCCAAACAGTCACGACGCCGTCATTGCACCAGGCGTCACGAACGGGATTAATGCTTCCCCGTCGTCCTCTTCAATTCAGGATCAGGAGACTACCATCGGGTGATAATCGCGTGGTTTCTCTTAAATGCACCGAGAAACGCCTGACAAGCTCTGACACGGCAGGGGGGACGTACCTACACATAACCAAATTCCTAGTTTTGGGGGGCCCCGCACCTCCTTCAAAAACGAACTTTGAGGAAAACATGACGCACCCCAGACGTATTGCACGACAGCTACTGCAACACCGTGTTAACTACAGCAGTAGTTCGCCAGTTCCGGAGCTCCATGAGCAAGACAATTTGGGGCCCATCCTCCTGAACCGTTCCAAGGATTTCGGCTGCAACAAATATCAGTACTGGAGTGAAGGGCACCTAGTACCACCCCGTCCCTTGCGTGGCATGGTAGTATGACTGTAATCGATATTTCTCACCCGGCGACTCCTTGGCGGTGTCTGTCGTGGCGGCGTCTACCATTGCTCCGCCAACCAGCGCGAAAAATGCTCCGGCAATGATGCTGATACCGATTGAACGGGGTACGAGGCCGGGGCATGAGGGGTGACAACGCAGGAATGTAAACGTTCGCTGTGTCGAGGGAAAGGCGCGTCTGACGCGAACCATACAGAGTTATAGCGGGACAAACACGTGTTGTGGTTAGTCGGGAATAAACCAGAGTGACCGGTCGATCGAACACTACGGGCTCTACAGTACCCATCCCATGGGAGAAAATCATAGACCGGTCGGCGAGATGTCGTCGGTGGCTAGATAGATGCAGAAGTCGTGAGAAAGCGTAGCGCGGCTCAACGTTATACATCGTGTATACCGATGAGGTCGACAGCCGAACGCCTTCCGACACTAGGACAAGCGCATGGGACACACCAGGGTCACCGCGCTGATCGAAGCACCTACACACATTATCACCGCGCTGATCGAAGTATCCAAACACATTATTCACAGTAGAATTTTCTCACAACCAGCACGTAAAACGACCAACCTGCCAGTTGCCAGCTTGCCACCTGCACCCAGAATAGTCTGCATGGCCACCTGTGCACATATTGCAGACAAAGTCGCACGCCACAAGTTGCTATTTTCATTGAGGGCGCTAAAAAGGAGTAACACCAAGAACGGAGAAGGTTGCTCGGCTCGCAGCACACCTAACTTATGACCACCAACTGACCGGCATTTTCTTCAAATTTCGTGTGATCTAGGGTCCTAACGGGGGGCGCGGACCAAACCTATGCTAAAGCTCCCACATAGTACAACGAATGCCCAATAATTTGCCCTGTTGGACGAACGATTTCCCACCCGTATCACACCTTTCTTGGGGCACTGCCAGGGGTTACCGCGAGGTCGCCACCAGAATGAAAAGAAATCCAAGGCAGACTATTTCTCAAACAGCAACACAGGCAGGCGTGCGTAGGGGGGAAACACCGAAGTGGAGTGAATAAGGTGTTCGCAGTTTACAGCATTCACAAGTAAAAAAGGCCGTGTTCATCGAAGAAAACTGTGTCGAAGATTTGCCCTTGTTTGGTTTCATAGTTACAATTTGCAAATAAATGTCAGAAATGTTGAATAGTTGGACAGTGTAAACTCCGACGTGAAAGGTGGAAGAAGTTCACACAATGCGGCATGCGGTATATACACCAGCCATGGATCAACTATCCGTTTGGCGTAAACATATGTTTCTCCCTTTTCTTCGTACTTTTTATGCACAACCGTCGTTGGGAAGTTGACGACACTCTCGCCATTTGTGCCCTTGTTGGGGGCCAAGCTACTGTCCGGCTTTTCCTTCCGGAGAAAGGCATACTATATGTCTCGCCTACAAATGGAGCACGCCCTTCGAAGATTTGGCTCAATGGCCAGGGGTGGGACTGCCGCAGGTGTTACGTTTTCATCGGTAGCGAAATAAGTGCCGATTGTGAGGAGGAACATCTTCCGTCACGAAACGGCCTTGTGCCTCATTTCTGGGTTGGACCGTAGGTAATGCTGACAACATAGAAATAAAACTGGATACGACTGATTGCATGTGTATGTGTTGGAGCGAAAGTACATAACATAATACAAGCGGGGCTTCGCCGCGGCGGGATGATGCCCGCTGGCGGCTCCGCGTATGCCCGTAGGGGTGTAGAATCTATAAACGACCTGGGTAGGTACGAGGGCACACAAAACTTTCATCCATGGCCCACACTACACCCCTCCTCCTTAGAATGAGCCCAAACACACTAAACACCATATCGCTATATAAACTTCCACAGACCCAAATGTGGTTCACCGCTCGTTCAGACATCCACAACAAAGCCCACCTGCACGTTTTCGGAGCCTCGACATCGTCTGAGGTGAGCTATTGGGCCCTTCAACGGCTCAAAGATAACATGCGCAGTCGGGTTCAACCTAAGTCGCGACGCGGTTGTGGGGGAAGGGATTCACATTAAAAATCCCCTACTCAGCGATTAAATCGGTTGTTGTGTGGCCAACTCTCTCCCCCCCCCCCCCGCGGAGGCCTCGATTTGAGCCAAAGGGAGTGTGGATCATGGCTAGTTCTTCTGTGCACTCTAAGCAGCATAAACACCCGTGGTTATCATAACGACAGCAGTCCCAAGTGGGGCATACTCTCGACGACATCCTGTAAGTAGTACAACAACCAAAGCAGCAGCCACGGCAGTAGACTACATGGTATGTACGACAACCGCCGGCTCCGCGTATGCCCGTGATGGCTTTGAGCCTCTTTAGAACCCCAACCACGTTTTTAAAACCAATCTCCTTGGAATTACGTAGAGTAGGATCAGTTTTTTGGCAGTACTCAAACACCCGTAGGATTGTTGTTTCCCTATGATTCAGAGCATGGAAAAGTAATTGATATTTGCCATTTGCACTGTACACGTTTCTCATTCGTGTTCCGCAAACTAAAAGGCCTCGTGATACGGTTGGGTCGTCCTCGCTGTACAAAATCAGTTTCGACAAATCAATACTGGTACCGAACTATAGCGGTTTTAGCTAAACACCTCGACTTTGCCACGAGTGGTTCGTTCGAAGTTTCTACGGGTATCGTGTTCACCGCAACCATCGTATATCAATTACCAGGTAACTAACTACAAAACGGAATGTTTTCCAGGCCTACCGGTATGGATGTCCATCATCGATCATTATGCACGGCTTTACCACAGACTGCCTCTTTTCGGTTGAAAAATAGTTTGTTTTCGAAACCACCAGGTTGCAGGACGGCTACAAGTATGACGAAACCTCCGGAACCCAACATCGACACCGAAACACCAACCTATGCGGGAATTTACCCCGCCACCGAAAATCTCCAGTGTACTTGTTTCGACGTTGAAATCTTGGCTTTGGGTGTGCATCTAAATCCCCCAATATATGCGCGCTTTATCAAAAACAAATTTGATGCCTGGTGATGATGTACGAACTTAAAACATATCGACATATTTTTTTATAGTGACATGATCATCACAATAACACAGTACACCCCCGCGCCCAGCAATCTAGTCGGTGGTAACACACGCAGGCTTAAATAGGGTCCACGTGAAGAAGCACAAGCACCATTGCAACATTGTACGTTCACCGCACTCCAGGATGCGGGCCGTGGTATACGACCCCGTGTCACATAAAACCGAAACAATACCAGGAGGGTATCCGTTGTGCGTCCACCAGATAAAATAAGAAAAGGAGTACGTATTACCGCCTGCTACCGTTGCTGTTACAATTTTTGCAATTCCTACATTATTTGCGGCTTTTTTGACAGCTTTCAACCAATAAAGGTGTACGTAATGTCGAGATGAGCAGCGCATACCAGGTATCAGGTAAGGTATGCTCGTAGACATTGTAGAGGGCCTACTGGTATCCCGTTCTTACAAAGTTCCCGCCAGGGCCCCTGCAGTCTGCAGGGCTTGTTAACATACCCTTGAAACAAGGCATTTCGTCTCTTCGAATGCCGAATATAATTGACTATTACCCAGCCCTTCTTCTCTCGATTATCCCCCCGAATAAACAATTTAACCGTTTTTGATTAATCACAACCGTCTGCCGGAATCCCGAAAACAACTCAAGTCAACCCCCCAAAAATGTAACATCCCATATTTGATTACACATTGCCTCTCATATACCGGTATATTAGATTACACCCCAATACAAGTTATTTCGTATCCACAAGTATTCATTGATGGTATAGTCTCTTTTTGTTATCCCGACTTGCTATTTTCGACGCGTTTACGGTTTCTCCACATTTTATTTGAATATCCGATGGAGGCTACATCTGTTGTAATATATTCAGTTAATGCAGACAAAATCAAGACATTTATTAAGTTTTAATTTCCTGCGGAGAGAATAATCGTCTCCCCCAAACATAAAAAATAACTAATTCACACTAATCACAAGTCATTAAGTAATAAATAATTCCACCCATCCCCCCCACATCTACACAAACTTCCTGTTTTAATATTCAAACGAATCATCCCACGGTAGGGGTGCAGTTTTTTTTATTATTATTTTTTATGTTTGGGGGAGACGATAATGTATAGGGGGGGGTGAAATTACTTAATTCTTTTTGATGTTTGAATAATAAAACAGGGGAGTTTGGTGTAGATGTGGGATGGGTGGAATTATGTATTACTTGATGACTTGGGATTAGTGTGAATTAATTATTTTTGATGTGTGGGGGAGACGATATGTTTTTCATGTTTCGGGGAGATATTATAGGGAGGTGGGGAGTATCGTGTGCTTCGACTACGGAAAATAAGTAATGTCTTCAGTTAGTATGAATTCATTAAAATTGGGGAGTTACATACTACAGGAAATTTGCAATTACCTCGCGCGGTTGGGTTTCTCGTTCGCGAAGCCGGCAAGTATATTCCTCCTAGAACAAAGAGGCGATCCGCCGTTTGGCTCGGTGCGGAGGTCGGTCGAACGGAACGCGGAGAAGACCCCGACGGGAGAAATATCCCCTCCGCAGAGATCTTCCTTGCAGATATCGCTCGGTGTCCGTTCGTAGGTACTATTAGTGGCCTGCCAAACACACGCCGCGAGAAATTGGCAGCAATGGGAATCTTAGCCGACATGAGAAGGCAATAACAAAATTAACCGACAAGGGTGCGGAATTGGTGTGATAGCCGCTATATCCGTACGACATCGGAACAATTGGCGACCGTCATGAACATTTTACTACACGGAATCATTCGTGCGCTCCGCCAGAGGCGGTTTATACCATGCCGACGCGGCGTGGATGAAGAGGGGTGTGTTTGGTCCGACGGCGGTTATAACGTCAATTAAATGCTGCACACAGAAATATACCACGAAGGTGCATTCAATACACGTACCTGGTATAGATCATGATGTGGGAGTGGCACGCAGATACTGAGTAGGACGCACGGCGATTCGACGGGACAGCTTCTAATACGTACCATGGGGACAGTAGGCACAACAACCGTGTAAAGGGGTGTATCGATAGTGCGTATTGAAGGGAGTACAATGAAAAACGGACTGGGAGAAGGTGGTCGCCATCGGTGCACTGTGTTAGGGTTTGCGTGCAGAATGATTTTTACACTGCACACATTGTCGCAAGGTAAGTGAAACCATATTACACGTGCCTTCCAATCCATCGCAGAGCCACGATGTTTTCTGCCGTATTACTATTCACTGGGTTGCACACGAGATACTCTCGGCGAGAGGGCACGTAGTAGCTGCAGGAGAACAAGGCTGCGGTAGGGATAACACCATATTAACCTTCGGGACGTCTTTTCGCAATGAATGGCTAAGGATCACTTTCACGAGTGACCCCCCTGTTCCTGTGCTGATTTGTTTAGGTTTTGCATCGTTTCGTTTATCGATAAGAACCCGACATAGAATGTTTAGCTACGCTGCGCCAAAAAAGCTAGCTTATCATGCATTTTTTCGGTGAGTTACAGAGTCACTCAGTGAGGCACAGAGTCACTCTGGCTTGTGAGTGATGACATGATAACATGATAACATGATAACATGATAACATGATAAAATGATAACACGATAACACGATAACATGATAACATGATAACATGATAACATGATAACATGATAACATGATAACACGATAACATGATAACATGATAACATGATAACATGATAACATGATAACATGATAACATGATAACACGATAACATGATAACCCCATCGTGTCGTGAAAAAGGGGGTACTGTACCCCATACCCCCCTACCGTAGCCATGGCCAGGGGTTGGAAGAATGACACAACGGCACTCTTCAACCTTGCCTTTACCACGATCTGCCTGGGTAATCCTTGACCCGACAATGTCCAGGAGATCCCCGGAGCTGCAAGCGAAGGCGGCTATTGAATCATGTAGATTGACTTCGTCGCGGGTGCCCCTTTTAGTACGAAGTAGAAACGCTCTATACCGAGACTATATGCCACTCTAGCGCGCCCAACGTGGGTTCACCTCGCCCCCCCCCCCTGGGCCGCCTTCGAATCGAGCGTCCTACTCTAGCGGGAGAATATGAAGACGTTATAGTTATACTGTACAGAGAGACAGAAGACCCGCCTTAACCATTGCCGTACTGTAGTTACTGTTTGACACGTAACAACTCTTTTGAGGCTTGACAGGGAAAATATGTCAACCAAACAAACATTTCGGCTTCGGTCGATATTTGTTCGGGGTTGGCAACTATGGCGTCCGAACTGCAAGGCGGGGGGTCGTGCTGGTTAGGACGCAGCGGTTTCCTAATAGTGCCTCTGCGCATTCACACTCTCGTCAAGGATAGTCGACGGTTGAAAAAACCAAGCTTCTCACTAATTTCACCTTCGTTTTTAGGTCTCAAGAGCGTACTGTGACCGAACACTACCCATGTTACCATGGTTGGAGGTACAGTACATGTTTTTGGTTGTCAATAGTTAGTGGCCTAGGCGGCAGTGCCACTTATTTTCGCGCTTTTACGAGTCCATGGACAGGCCGGCATCTATAAATCAGAGGGCCGAGATGTGAACCCTATCGTAGCGAGACGCGAGCCATCATTGGACCGATGCCTAAACCATGCTCTAGAGAAAAGTAGCCATCCGTTAAAGTGAGCCGTGGACCGTACGGTTGTACACAATACTGGCGTCCCCAGTGGCTCAGTTGGTAACCTCGTAAACCTTCTGAAGGCTAGGTTGCGGGTTCGAATCCCTCGG
>JBBMKB010076399.1:14026-26373 GCA_037833945.1 Alaria marginata | reverse complement strand
AGATCAACACTGTACCATGCGTCGGTTCAAAAATAAGACTTTGAGGGGATACGCTCGCATCCGATGTCTACATAATGATGCGTGTTAATGCTGTGACTCTGTGATAAGAGCTGCAGAGTGGCACCGAAGTGTCTGGAACCATCACTTGTGATGAGAAGAAAAGAGAAGATAGATTGCAAAGAGCGCTTGAGGCCCAAATGTAGAAAACCACAGAAGAGAAACAAGAAAGGAGAAAGGAGAACAAAGAGAAGGAGTAGCGAGAGTAAGGAGTTGTTGAAGTGGGCGAGATCGGCCCTTGACCATCTCGGGACAATGGCCACTCTACGGGCAGATGTACTCTATACCGGTTTTTGTGCTGGCTGACAGTCCGTCCTATATTAACGTTCATTGCAATGTTCCCTGCAACGTTCCCCGGTACTTATGGTACTAAGCTAGTTACAACTTGAATACAATACAGCTGTGAGAAGGAATAAACGAAGTTATTCCGTATGCTGCAATTCCCCGCATCTAGAATAAGATATTCAGTGTACTCAGTGGTAGTAACTACGAATCAACAAAATAATTGTGGACTGCAATGTCGATATTCCAATACGCCCCCTTTGATGAAAAGTTAGTAGCTCGAGGTATCCTATACTATATATATTAAACACCTGTTTATGAACCCCGGAAATATGGATGCAGTCATGTCACACCGAGAATTAAAATACGAATTGAACAACCTATTGAGGCCTGTGTAGGAACAGCTGAACTATGGAGGTAAACCTGTAACAAAGTACGCGTGATGTAAATACCAGGCAGAAATGTTCATGAAAAGAAGCGCAAACCAGTCGGCTGGGTGTTTGACACCTTTCTTTATAAATTGATATTCAGACCTACATGAAACTGAAAAAGGTCCAAAAACTGTGGACACTCGTCCAGTACAGCGAAAATGCGTACTATTCAGTTTGTGTATGTACGTACTCTAGAAAAGTCTAAGAATACAGATAGCACGGCAATAAACTACAGGTGTAGGCGTGTCACAAACGCTATACTCGTGATGCTGTTTTGGTGATCAGCGAGCTATATGTCCTAGAAAGGAAAGCAGAAGAAAGCATCTGCTGTACGTATACTGCGCCCCCTCAGTTGAATTCTAGAACAAACAAGAAACCGAATAAAATTGAATAGAAATTGTGGACGTATGTGTCCCACGCTATACCGTAATGTGCGTGTACTATACAACATTCAGTTTTGTGAGCATGTATGGATGCTTCACTTACTCAAAAGAACGATATTTCGAGGTTTAAAAACAAACCTGCAATATGGGTGTGCCACATACATGCAGTTTCGAGAGCAGGTGCACATGATACGCGTAGTCGAAAATAAAGATACATCAAAGACCAAATTAAAAAATATTAAAACGGTGAGTTTAGTACAAACAATGGTGCCGTGTTTTGTTTGAGCTTTCACGAGGTGTACTCGTATAATCTTATGACGAGACAGAACAAAGCCAAAACAAATCTAAACAACATACCAGGTACCGACCTAAGAGTAGGGTACCACGTCAGTTATATAATCTTGCTGCATGACAGAATATCATACGCACTGCAGCAGTAGTACAGTAGTACAAGAGTACTCGTGCGGATGCAAACTAGCTAAGCTAACAAAGAAGACGTTAACAAACACCCCTGCTATAACGAAAACAAAGTAATGAAAATGCAATAACCTACCTCGTGTCGCTGAAGACTCTTCTTCGCCCTGCTGCGTTGTTGGTGGTTGTTGCCGTAGCTGGTCGTTGTCGCAGATGCTGTTGTTGTTGCTGGTGGTGCTGACGATCTTCGTTTATCTGCTGTTGTGGCGTAAAAGAAGCAGAAAAGAAGTTGCGCAGTGATGGCTTTTGAAGCTGATAATGATGGTTGTGGTGAAGATGATGACAACGTAGAGCTGATGAGGAAATGAAGACCTATTTTCTCGTAGTCTTCGCGCGCCGGTGCTGCATGTAGAGAGCAGCTTGTCGGCTGTCGGTTGGTTGAAAACCATGCGGGTCAGTTAAACAAAATTGCTCCCGGAAGAAGAAAAGCCACAAAAAATGTTCCAACCCCCGGTTTGTCGAAAAACTGAAGCTCGCACCGGAGGTGGCATAAAAGCTGGTTCCTCGTAGTGATGAAGACCTCACGAACCACAGAGCTAGTCCGAATTCCGCTCGAGATCCCCTTGGTCATACGCGTGGTGACGACTCTGGTGGGGTCGTCGCTGCGCTGGCGATGCAGACGGTTCGCAATGATTCCTTGTCTCGTTCTGAAAACAATGAAGCATGAAGCCCCAATTTCTGAGAACCTACTCGGTAGCATGAAAGCTTCGTTGCATCGCGTACCATGATGCCATCAGGTAAGCTGTTGTCGTTGCGGTCACTTGGGTGGTAGCCTCTGTTGTTGTAGATGGCATTGCTCCAGTTGTGGCGGGTTGTACTGCTGTGTTGTAGCTGGTTGGTATCAGATAACAGAGCCTCATGAAACTGGGTTTGGTTTGCGAAGGCTCTGCGATAAAAACAACGCCGACACTTTGTCGACACGGTGTATTTCCCCCCAATAACGTGGTGTACGTGTTGTCGTTGGTGTTGCTGGCTTGAGCACTGCAATTGAAGATGAGCTGGCCTTGTTGTAGACCAAAAGGAAGGTAAAGACTAGTGCCGTCTTTAGTCCCCCGCAGAATCGCGAATGTACTGTTGTCGTGTTAGTTCGAAAGATGCAGGTTGCACCAAACGTTGTGCTTGGGTGCATGGAGACGCGTCCCTACCGATCTCATGCTTGAAAAGTAATGTTGAACTCGATAACTTGGCTGTCGACAGCTTGAGCTGGTCATTTTTGCTTTACGTACGTCGAGACGCCTCTTTGTTGTGGGCAATGACCCGTGACGCATGTATGAGTTTGGAGAGATTTCTCTGTGATGATGGCTGTTTATCTTGCTGATTAACGGGTAGATTGACAGCATTTTAGAACGTGCTGTATGCGTAGTAGCGTGGCAGCGGTTTAGCAACATCCCTGTAAGTGTGAACACGTGAAACCAGTTGCGTGAAGCGTAGGACTCCGTATCCCCGAGTCTAACACGTGCCTTATTGTGTGAAAACGTGAACGTCGATGCTGCAGATTCCCCATTTGATCTGAGGATGATTTCGCCGTCGTTAGGTTGAGTAGCTGATTTGCCAACGACCTTGCGGTATGTTGCAGCATGTTTGGTTTTCTCGTCTTGATATGAAAATTTCACGAGGACAGATACATGTCCGTACTTCTTACTACGTGGTAGCTTGAAAAAACCGTTTGAATGACGACTTCGCGCGTATGATAGCGCGAAACCGGACTCCTTACCTGTCATACGAGTAATAGCGCTAGCAGTTTCCTTGCCTGCTTCGCACACGGAGCGTGCAAGCAGTCGGTTTCCACCAGTCTCCTCCCTCGAATACCCCTCACGTAGTCGATGTGGTTGCCGCTGTGTCGAGGCTGATCTCGGGTTTCACAGAAATTCCTGAAATTCTTCCCCAATAAAGAACATGGAGATCCTTCGTCGAACTTATCGGGAACGCGTGATGAACTCAGCCGGATGCTGTTGATTGGTGGCAGTCGATGTGTTGAGCAATGGCCGAGACTCATAACATGCCATAATAATGATGGGTGTCGAGGCTCTGGGTCTGTGATAAGAGCTGCAGAGTGGTGAGTAGAAAAGAGAAGATAGTTTGGAAAAGGAGCTTGAGTGATGAGTAGAAAAGAGAAGATAGTTTGGAAAAGGAGCTTGAGGCCAAAAGGTAGAATACCACAGAAAAATATGAAGAACGTCGAAAGGAGAAAGAGGAGAAGAAAAAGGGAGAGTAAGAAGTGATCGAGGTGGGCGAGACCGTCACCTCATCATCTCCGGTCAATGTCCACGCCACGGGGAGATGTACCTTCTACGGGTTGTCGTGCTAGCCGACAGTCCGTCCTATAGTAACGTTCCTTGCGATGTGCCCTGCGGATTCCCCGGTACTCAATATGAGTACAATACAGCGCAAGGAACGTTACTATGAGTACAATACAGCGGTAAGAAGGAATAAACGGAATTATTCCGAGTACTGTGATTCCCTGCATCTACACTAAGGTATTAGCGTACTCATTGGTAGTGACTACGAACCACCTAGACAATTGTGGACTGCAGAGTCTATATTTTAATATCCGATAGCGGTTCATCGCGTCTGAAATAAGAAATATCACACAGCGTTGCACATGCCTTGACTAGGGATGCGGTATAGTACAGGTAAAAGTAGTGCGAATGCGGAGATTGATCTTCTTCCGGTTATTGTTGCATAGGATGACCCGAGTCGCATGTGCTCCTAGTTCGTGGGTATCGTTCTGCCGCCGCTTTCCCTGCAGGAATGGTTCCAATCGTTTTTTAAACGTTGTTCCCAAGCGCTGTAGGCGATTATTTTTTTGTAATATTAGTGCTGCGGTCAAGCTTCTTGGCAAGCCATAGTCACTGGTGCCTCTTCTACGCAAATTCCACGTTTAAAGACGAGAGGCTTTAGCACTGCTGCAAGACAAGATCTACGATATGTGTGCACCCCATCTTTCCGAGCCTCTCATCTGCGGAGGTATCGACCAAAAGCAGGCTCGGATTGCAATACACGATGAACGTCCAACCCGATGAGCAATAGTGAAGTTGATGCTTACGAGAAACGTATGATTCAAAGTTTATGGACACTAAGAAGTTTTTCAGTGGAGCAGTCACGTTCGTCAGAAGTAGATTGGCCAACAATGGCTACCTCTATCCTAGCACCTGTCACTGCTCGTCGATTAGTATTCGCTTGTTTTTATAGCTCACTCACGCGCTTTCAGCGTCTTGATATTTGCACAAAGAAACGTTTTTTGCAGTACGAACATGCCCTTGGGGGGACTGGACGTCGTGAAACCGGCCTTAGTACGTACTACGTTGTTTCATCAAATGGACCAGCGTGGACGCACGGTATCGGTTCGAATACTAACTTGTTTCGCTTAACATTATCGCATTGAGCTCTTTGTAGCGACACGTCCTGTGTTGGTAGTACGCATGGAATGTCGTTTGCGGATCGTTGTTTGTCTGACGTGCGGAGGTTTCCCACGATAGGGGTGCAGCTGAAGTATTTGCGCTCCTAGCATGAGGAGCTCAAAATCTCTCCCAAAACACGACTTCGACAACATTCGCTCGCGCAACCCGACCAACTTTCATGTAGTCCTAAACAAAATACATTCGTAACAATTTCACATTAATCAGTAGTTGTGTACTTGAGGAGTTAGACCGGTCCTAAATGTTTGGCCCAAAACGTGCAACTCCTACCGTGGGATGACACTGCATTCGTTATTCGGCTTGACTACGACCGCCCCTGCTTGGTTGGTTTACCCGAGTTAAGGGCATGCTCCCAACATCCATGCGCCGTATACTCCCTGCCAGATATGTGCAGTACTTAACATTTGTCCCTGTGTGGTGTACCAACCGCTATATTTCAGATAAGGCTGACCTGAACCGTGTGCAGTACGAAGTTTTCGGCCATAGTTTCTGCAGTTTATACTCGCTGCTCAATCGTCTGGCACACGTCGAATAGTATGGCATCAAGGGATGACTGAGCTATGCCGTTTTGATTACGTTCATCAGATACCCGTCGGCACCAGGACCAATGAAAAAACGTACATCTTGAACTTCTCGTTCCTTTTGTGTGTGGGTTCCCCGCCAATAAGCCGATCACAACAAACCCATCACAGTTTAGGTTGATTGCGAACGCTCATGTATTTCTCTTTTCCGCACTACATAACTGTGTATATCGTAATGGATATAGCCCAGCCTTAAACCCTAAGTTTGGACTTCTGGTCAACATTGTTTCAACTGGTAATTTGCCGGTGGCAACCTTTGTCGGTTCTTCTAGTTGGTAGCGTGACACGGTCCCTGATCGTTTTCGGTTGAGGTAGGTCCACCGGGTCTGGCTAAATGATTCTACATGACTTCTGAAGCTGCTGTTCAAACATGCTCGTCCGAACCCCGCTCAACAGCTTTGGGACGAAGTAAGCTACCGGGAAATACACCACACACAACATGACGCATATATCTGTTCGAATGTTTATACCACCAAAACACGTTAGATCTCTGATGCCAGAGGGCGGCGATGGCAACTAGGGTGTTTGCGAAAAGCGTTGTTCGTAAATTCATCCCTTCAAACATTCTCCCGAAGGAAGGATCTGCGGTATGTTTCTCTAAAAACGGCGACAGTTTACTTTTTTGAAGGCAGCATTTGATCAAACATTGCGATCTCTATTGCATTGCCCTTCAACTCACCGACCGTTGTCCCAACACAGTTTCAATCACTAACCACCCGGCAGTCTGGCTGTCACGCACCACCTTATAGCTGCTGCTTATATCGAAACGGCACAACCAACAATGAGAGCACACATACTCTAAAGATGCAGGTAGGGTATGACGTGGATGAGCGGCGTAGCAGTGTACCAGCGGGCCGCCCAGTGAGCCGCTGCTACGACGGTGCATTCGCGCCCGCTTGGTGTAGCGGGGGATGCGTCGATCTGAAACGGCTTTTGGCACTTGTTTTGTGCTGCTGTGCTGTTAGACCGTGACAACATGTCAAGCCGTTTATCATTTCAACCCCACGCACCACCAGCGCAGCATAAGCAGCAGCAGCAGCAGCGGCGCCTTGTGAGGCCGCTGGCGTCTACGTGTCGGCCGCCCGGCTGTGCTCGGAACCGAATGCGCGCTTGCGCCATCGTGTTCGTACGCTGAGCGCAGCATCAACTAGCAGCGCCAGACGCAACAGCAACACACGACGAGAAGAGTGCCCATACGAAGCCGGTCCCAAATTTATCAAACAGGAAAAAATGGAAGCTGCTACTGTTGCCGGTGCTGGCGTTGCTTGATTGTGTTGCTGAAGCTGAGGACGCTACCGCTAGCTGCCTCGAGGGGCGCTGCTGCTACCTGTGGTGGAATCGTAGAGGCAGCATTGCGGTTACCTCTACCGCCGCCGCCGCTGCTTAGCTACCGTCGCTACTCGTACGCTCTGTGTGTTTTTTTTCTGCGTTATTGTTTTCTTCTAGTTGTTTTCTTGTTGCCGGACATTCTCACCTCCGCCCTCAGGTTTGGGGGTGTCGCCTGCAGGATGTTGTTGACTTCCAACGCAAATACACCGTAATCATGACTGGAAGGGAATTAACCATTTTTAGGTGAAGGAGGTAATTTCCCATGTGTGTTGAAACACCTCAACTGTTATACGTGTGGTTTACCGTACTTCTCGGACATCCTTGAAAGCGCGAAAGAACCGTTGTGAATATGAGCCAAATAAGGCATTTGTTTCATAGTGTGAGGACTAATCAATGTTGTGCCACTTTTTTTACGAATATTATAAGAAATAATAAAAATAGTCTAGCGGTGAGATCGAGTGTTGTGTCGATACTCACTTCGCAAGCTGTGTGTGATACATTGATCGCGCGTCTTAAAGGGGGATGTTATGTCCGCATGAAGGAGCATGAAGGGTATGGGTCAGCACTCCCCTTAGTACTAGTAAGTACCAGGGTCAACAATATGATGCGTAGACGATTTGTCGTTAATCAATCTGTGCACGGAAACCATATAACCCGTTTACGCGGGGGGCCTAATCTGGCAGCTGTAGAACATAACAGTTTGTTTTGTATAGAGAGTCGTAATATTGTTCAGGTAGAAGGGGTGTTAAAAATAGGTTCAGGTCGCATAATAAGTAGGAATAATTGCGTGGATGGTGTTAGGGCTGAACCGATGATAGAAGCAGCGAGGGAAAGGGGTGAGGCGGGCGGAGGGGGGGTGAAAGGTTACTGGACAGTGAATATGGCAATATGAAATAAGAAGGGTGATTCATATCTGTTTTTCGGTTGCATGATGAACAGGAGCTACTACATACATACATACAAACCAGGTACCAGATACAGTACATGATGAATGGTGCTAGACCAAAATAGGTTATAAGGGCGGCGGGAACGGGGGGGTTCTGTTTTTCGTTCGTATGATGAACAGGAACTACTACAACCAGATACAGTACATGAATGGTGCTTGGCCAAAATAAATTATAAGGGCGGGGGGTGGTTAGTAGCTATTACCCCTGGTATTGTGTATCGCATAATATGTATCACATACTACGTATATATTATGCGTTATACGCAAAAAACAAACGACAAATAATAGGGGACTCTACAGCAGTGTTCTCGATCGTGTTCCCAACCATATTCCCGACCGATATCCCGACCATATTCCCGACCATATTATTCCCGACCGATTTCCTGACCGATTTCCCGACCAAATTCCCGAATAATTTCCCGACCATATTCCTGACCGATTTCCCGACCTAAACCTGTTCCCGATCCATTTCTTGAAACCGACCCGTCCCGTCCCACCAAGAAATCGTTTACTCCTATCCGGTCAAGTTAATAGCTTCCCGCATTCCCGACCCATTCCCATACCGCAGTAAGTAAACGGGAAAATTTTCCCATCCCGTCGGTCGGGAAGACCCAAAACAATTCCACCTGCGGCGGGCGAGACAGTCCCATCCCGTACCGCAAGGTACCGCGCGGATCCCTGATTTTATCACGCACGATGCTCTCGTTTGCCTGCAGATGACACCCTCCCTCTAGAACAACACTACGTATACTATTATACAAAACCATGCGGAAGTGTAACTTGAACGAGTTAGCAGAAGATCCGTCCCTCTGATGGATCTTCGTGCAGACCAGCATTTTTCCCTTGTGCTCGCACTATGCCGTTTTGCTGCATTGCTCCAGTTGGCTGCGCTGTGCGATTTTTGGATTTTACTTCCGCCCCTCACCCCTTCATAAGTACGCCGCCATTTCTTCGACAAAACCGCTTAAAACTGAAATTCGGTTATTTATTTACCTGGGGGCTTGACAGCGTACAGCAGTACTTTGGAGCTACAGGCCAATACGAGTAGAAGACTTGCGCACTCGTGCATCCTTATAGACGCTTGGAGCATCTACGTCTCCTGGTGCATGAATGTACATCCCCTCCTCCTCCCTTTCCCGTCGAGCCCTCGCAAGACCAATTATTGCTCAAGACCACCCAAATTTCAGAGATCGCTCGGGCGTTGCCCCTTCTTGTCGGTGGACCTGATACTGGAGTAGAGGTAAGCCTGACAGGAGAGATCGATTGCAGGAAACTTGAGCAGCGAAACGCTCCTGCCTCCGGAACCCTGCAAGCTGTCCCTCGACGTGAGATGCTTCAGGTCCAGCTAAGAACTCGTGCTGGTGGATGTTTTTAACTGTCGTTAACTGTTTGGGTTGTAGTGGGAAGCGTTCATGTGGCACCGCTGCTGCTGCTGCTGCTGCTAACTCTCCTGGTGCCACCTCTGCACCTCTCGTCCAAAAGGCAGGGCCTCGACTCGCGTTACCTGGGTATGACCAGCCGCCGGCAGAACCCTCTTGGCACGAAGACCCTACCCCCATCGCAGACATTCAGCCTCCAAATCGAGGGAAAATTGAGCTTCGCCTGAACCAATGTCCTTGATAACTTCCAGCCGGACCGGATCTACAATCAAGACAGTAGTAGCGATCTCTCTACATCGTTGGTACTTGCCACCACGAAATACCGGTACTATAGCGGCAACCTGCAGAGCCTCTTATACTGCCACCAACTGTTGTTCCAATCGGTGGCAAGCGATTTTACCATCGTAGAGGGACCACTGCTGTAATACAAACCAGAAATACCAACCCAGACTGGTTTTCTCCGTGTTTTTGCCCCTGTTTTTGTCTGGAGGTGGGTGCATTCTACACTATGCCCACCTTGACGGCTTCCGGGTTGATCAGGTTCCTGTGCCTATTACTATGCACCTGGCTTATGTATTACCCTGTTTCATACTAGTTCTCCTAGGTTTTCCGGTACTACTGTAGGCGTGACACAGGCCTTGGCCGAACACTTCGACTTCCCGCCAAAGACCTCGGGCTTCGGCCAGATCTTCTTGCTTCGGGCAGAATTGCCATGTATCCCGCAGTACGGCGGTGTCTGGTGCTTGTCTTCGTACGTGTTGTGATATGATTTCACGTTGCATGCGTGATCAGGGTCTGACATCGTTAGCTTAGGCGGTACGCTGTGGGGCGCGGCCTCAACACCATGCTATGTATACCTCCAGCAGCATTACGATCGAACCCGATCTGGCATCCAGAGTACAGCTCAGAACACGCACTGTAATATAAAACAGCGTAGTAAGGAAGGCAACATCATATTTAGAAAAGCATTCCCTGGAGCCTTTATATTGGTGTTGGCGTACAACGCAGCCTCTCCCAAACAAGAACCAAACCGTCCGTTTCTTAATTGGTTTCCCTTGCTGCTTCGTGGTGCATCTTATGTCCTGATGCGCTACCTTGTGTGAAGGCGCCACTCAGGGGACATAGGGATGCTTAAGCACACAGTGTGGGGTACCCTCTTGACTATACACCTTTGATCATAGTATACAAGGTACATATTTCTACCGATCCATGGTACTTCGCTTTATATATTTTGCCCTTTTTTATTGTCTTGCTGTCCGTCTTTCTTTTCTTTCTTCCTTGGTCGTTTCTGCTCTGCAGCTTTGACCTTTATTTGGTTCCCTTGGTGGTATGCTGTGTAGTGCGTCCAGCTGCGAGTCTTGAAACGTATTATACGCCCCAGAACGAGCCTGATACGAAATGTACACTGACCTTTTATTTCACTTTAATATATTGTTTTGGCGGATGTAGATATTACTTTCTTCGGCTACGTATGATATATACGTGTACTGTACCACTTCTGGCCTGTTTTATGTTTCCCTGGGGTATTCTTCCACCCCAGAAGGACTCGAGCGGGTCCTGCGACAACGGACTTGATTAGGCGAGTTAATGTAGAAACAACAACAGCAACACTCTTCCTTGTCTGTGAACTACGCTATCGATACGTACGTGTGAACGGGCGTTGCACTTCGTTTTGTTTGTGCTCGTGGGCAGATTCACTCCCGGGGCGTCCACCCTTTCTTTCATGTTCGTACACCGCACATTGTAGCAGTTAGCAGGACACCGGAGCTCCATGGGGTAATAGAAACGAATACAACCCGACAGGCACTGCTGTACGTGGGACCAGGCGTGAGGTTTTGCCTGGTCTTGATCCAGAATGGGCCATTGCCACCCTTGACCGACCCACATCTCCTGTCGTATGAGGTTTTATCTAGTACAACAGGAGCGACCCGTGGACACCCGTACTGTACTACGGGTATCACTTTCTAGCGTTGTACACAATATTGGAGTAAATAGATAAGTCTACTCGTACGAGTACTGCCGTAAGGTAATCATACAATTTACAAAGGTTTTCACTTCTGCAATACAGAAGTGTCGATCGAAATCAAATCCTGTAACCTGGTGAGCAAAGCCAAACATCAACGATAACTTTCGTTTTTGCAGGTACTGCTGTACGAGTAGCAACGGCAGTGCCTACTGAAACCGGCCGACAGTATTTTTCACAAGAGGAGTTGTTTGCAGCATCTCTTGTACTTGTATGTGCGTAATCGTTCCAGCGGGGCACCTTCTGTATAAGAGCAGTATTTGTTTTTTCTACTCTGTGTATTTGTATATTATCAATGTGGGTATAGTGGTATGGTTCAAACATATATAAGCGGGGCTTGGCCGAAGCAAGCCGGACCTCGCCGCCCGCTTAGCGTTTGCTCGTACTCGCCGAGGGGAGCTGGAACCGTTTATATACAGCCGACACCGTATCATAGAAGGTAGAAGGGACAGTACTGCGCAGTGTGTGCTCGTCGCATTTTCAGTGATCTAGTGCAGTTGCAGCCAGCGGTATATGACGCATCAGGAATACGCAATATACGTGTTTACAACGTACCCTCTACACACAACGTAATACGTTAATATGCAATGCTCGACCGTTGGTCACTCGTGTACTCCCGCAACGCACGTGCAACAATATCGATAACAGCTGCACATCAGCGGCAGCAGCAGTATGATCGGATCATGAAGAATAAAAGAGCGCAGACATGCATACGTTCAATTGCTCCCAAAACAACCCATTCATGGACGTATTCGACGATAGAAGTAGCATTTTTGGCGTTTATATTTTCTGGACGACTGGGCTCCTTAACCCAAAATCGTCAGAATGTCATTCTGTTTTTGCAATATGCTTTTTTTTGTATAGATGGACCATAGATTCGGTCATCGGTTTGCATTTCAATTTGCTCAAAATCACTTACTAATAGTATAGAGCTCCTCAAGTGAGGGGCTTCAGAAAAAACATGGTTGGTGAACCTCTATCGTAGAATATGTCCTTGGGCCGAACCTCCCGCACATTTCTAGTCAACCCGGAAACAAATGATC